>JBBPBX010034199.1:0-27871 GCA_038048925.1 Garcialebias charrua
ACTCTCTTTGAAAATTATATTGAAAAGTTATCTTAAAAACTTATTTTTACCTGAGAAGACGTTTAAAAGCAGGTTTACTAGGTGCATAATTAGCTTTTTATGGCAAAGCACATAGATATCATACATAAGATATCTATGGCAAAGCACCTGTGGCTGGGAGTGTCTGGCTCAGGTTGATGATGTCATCATGCTGCGCAAAACACACAGATCCAAACATTTCAGTTAAACAAACAAAGAAAAATAAACTGTTAATAGTCTGAATGATTTACCAAGACCTCACCATTTGGTTGATGGTTTTTGTTTGTTTGTTTGTTTGTTTGTTTGTTTGTTTGTTTGTTTGTTTGTTTGTAGCTGCAACAAGAAGACTATGAAACTGACCACATGTTCATCAGGATTCAGTTAGCATGTCAAA
Source organism: Garcialebias charrua (assembly GCA_038048925.1). Lineage (NCBI taxonomy): Eukaryota > Metazoa > Chordata > Actinopteri > Cyprinodontiformes > Rivulidae > Garcialebias > Garcialebias charrua. Next base: position 413 of record JBBPBX010034199.1, read on the forward strand.
CATCTGATTGGTATTATCTCGCACTAAACGATGGTTTAATGTCTACTTCCTCACACAATCTTCACCAGCATCTTCCTCACACACAAAAAATCCTCAAATTCACATTTTATTTACTTTACCAAAGTAAGTTTCATTCAGTCAGACAACAGAAACGAGAATTACACCCAAATGTGGATGGCTATAAACTTACACCATAACTCTCTACTACTGGAAACATCTTGTGCATTCTCTTAAAAGGTGTTTTTACTGCTAAAGTAAAGACATGCTTTATTTGATGACAAATATGGACCCAGAAAACTGCACAATGCAAAACCTATTGATCAAGTTTGATTATGTATTTTTCCACAAATACTTCTGCAGGACAGGACAAAGTTGTGTATACACCGTTTACACTACTTGAGCACCACGTCCAACCAGTAACGTGACAGCTGATGGGTCATCAAAATTCATTGCAATATACTTTGTACACAAACTTTAGAAAAGTTGCTTCTTTAAATTTTTCTCTCAAATGAAAGCACAGCACAACTTCTATTCCATGCGTCTTTTTTTATTTTTATTCCAGGCGTCTTATTTCAGGCACGTGCCTGCTCCTACACAGAGACAAGCAGATTGATAGGAGCAGATGAAACAACACTTCTCTAGCATCTTATTCACAGTATTTCTCAGGGGAGATCTTTATCTTTTATGCACAACTTTAAAACATAAAAAAGGTTGCAGCTCAAGCTGTCTGCACATATTCACACACAGAAGATGGCTATGTGTTTTAGAAGGTTCACAGCCTTTGCAGCACTCAGACCACACTGTTTTGTTGTCCTGTTCACTCCTCGCCTCGCTGCACGGCCGGAGGGCAGCAACAGTAAAGAATAGCAGCGTCACTGAACTACTGTCACTGTGAAGTTTCCTGTCCTGACTGCGGTCAAGATGACCTAATTAGAGTAAGTGGACACCAAAATGGGTCTACATATAACAACAGCTCGATATGGTGTCAGGAATCTGTCTGATGGTTTGGCCTGATGCATATGCACAGACCCACATATAAACATTGCCTAATCAGTTAAATGTTTTGTCTTAAAAAATGATGCTATAAGCCTCATCTTAAGGCGACTTTTTTTAATTTCCTTGAATTGTCGGGAAAATTTTAAAAGGATTTGCTGGAAGTATATTTAAAAAATTGAATATGGTGAAATATTTTTAATCTACCAACTGAACTTAAATCTGAAGTACTATTAGCCTTTCAAGTTAATAAAACAATGCTGTATTGTTGTTGTTACAACAGGTTTCTACATTTTCTTCAAATGTGGCTACATTTTTATACTGTTGGATGTGAATAAGTGTATTTTTATTTTATTTTTTATTTTATTTTAAAAGTGTACTGTATTCATTTTACAAAATGTGATACAACAAATGACAAGCAAATGAAAAGAAAAAATATATAAGGTGTAAGATGAAAAGGTAGCAGATGAAGAAAATATCTTATTAAATCTGCTCCTATCTATCTAATACAAACTAATTGCTCTCTAATAACAAAATAAGTAAATAACTCATTTAACCAACAATTATATGGATTACTCAATTACATTCAATTATATTTGTTTAACAATTCAACTTTGACAATTTTCTTAAAGACAGAAATTGATTTAGCTTCCTTAAATACTGACATTAAATTATTCCACAATGTTACGCCTTGTATTACGGTAGTTCTTCCCTTCAAACTTGTTCTGAACTGTGGTTTAACAAACACATCTTTACCCTTAAGATTGTAGCAGCTTGTTCTTTTCACAAAAAACCTTTGAATATTTGACGGTAGTATATTATTATGAGCTCTATACATAAGTAACAAAATGTTGTAATCGACCAAATCATAGAATTTCAGTAGCTTCATTTGAGAAAATAATACACCAGAAGGGTGACAATAATGTTTTCTTGTTATAATTCTCACAATCTTTTTTTGCATAATAAAAATAGGCATTGTGTTGCTATTGCATGCTTTTCTCCATACACTTACAAAATACTGTAAATCAAATGTGGCACAATCAATGAATTATATAACAGATACAAAGATTTATCATTTAGTAGATATCGAACTCTGTAAAATACTGCAATTGATTTAGATATTTTTGTTTTAACTAAATTTATATGTTGTTTCCATTTATTTTCATTTATTTCATGTCATCCAATGATCCTCCAGTCATTCCCAATAGAGTCATCTCTGTTTGTGAGCACCGTATTTTTCAGACTATGAGGCTCACCAGATTATAAGGTGCAATTTCAATGAACGAGTCTGTTTTCATACATAAGGCACACTGGATCATAAAGTGCATTAAGTGAAACAAAACAGTCCAGTCAAACTTTGTTCAACACATTCACAATAACCACGTAAAATCAGTTCTATAGGTCAAAGTACAAACAGATTTAATACATAAGGCGCACCGGATTGTAAAGCTCACTGTCAATTTTTGAGAAAATTTAAGGATTTTAAGTGTGCCTCATAGTCCAAAAAATGCGGTAAACCTTTTTGTTTGGAATGTTTCCAGTTCGTCCCCATGCTGCCTGTCAGTTAAAGGTAAAATGAAAAAAGATAAATACCCTCTATCATTATTTATTTATGGGGTAAATGCATGAAAAATAGTGTCAGACTACCGGTATATGATTCAGGAAATTAGGTCATTTCCCACTTTGAGTCATGATTAGCATAGATCACATGAAAGATTTTCTATATTTATGCTGACACATTTCTGTGCCAGAATTAAAAAAAAACTCACCATGTGGCCGGTTTAAGTGTCAGCACTATCTACAGGTGTTTGTATTTAAAGTACCGGTAAACGCACATACAGATCGCTGAGAAAAATATCTTCTATCTCATAGGACTCACATCTGCTCATTAAATTTATTTGAGCTTGGGTTTTAAGTGTTTCCCCTACTGTTGTTATCCAAGGTCAACCATTAACACAAACCTTAAACCCATCACATATTTTGATAAAAGCGTTTTAGTTTTGTTTTTCGCTTAACAAAAAATGCTTTTAAAGGAATACATCCATGCACTAACTTTTTTGCAGATAAACTACCATAATGCTTGCAAATTGTTACAATAAATCTTACCAAACCAAATGAAAACAGCTACATTTTTAGCACAAGTGTCAAACACTAATTTCCAACATTCAATCTGCAGAAATATCAAAACACAACTCTTAACCAGTTAAATGTTAGATTAAATAACTGCAGGGGGAATGGATAGTGATACAGTTTATGTTTATTTCTGATACAAATATGTGTCTAATATCGGATATTGGTCATACGCTGTGAATTTTTTTTAACAAAACATGCTCTGAATAAGCACTATGTTTTTATTTTGTTGGAATGTGCAATATATTAATAACAATAAAATACCTGTTTCCATCTAAAAACTAAATTATACAATTGACACAAATTTTGATTTAGAAGCCTATTTACATAAAAGTGCACATTTGATTAACACTGTATTTTTACCTTAAAATGATAGTTGCTCACCTTAAGTCTTCAGGAATAAAAAAATAAATAAAAATCCAAAAGCACCAAAGACTCGATCAGCTTTGCTTCTCGACCTGAACGTCTGAAGCATCAGTGAGGCTCTTCGGCTGCTCGCAGACAGTAAACATAAGCAGGAGCCAGACAGATCATCTCCCAACATCACTTCTAGTCGTCACTGAAAAGCAGCAAGGTTTGGTGAAGCAGATAAAAGCCTGGCAGCAACATTTCATCTGCAATCCTGTGATATTTCTTCTTCTTTTGTAGAGGAGAAAAGAACGTTGCTTTGGCTGAACCTGAGAGAGAAATGGTTACGTTTGAAAATTACAGGTTGTAATCTGTTTCCTAAATTACACAATTCACACTTCTCTTTCACCAGGCTAAGCACGTCATTCAAATGCTTTTCTGAATAAATGCTCTACCTCGTAAAGCTGCCAGAGTCTCTTTTCTGCTGCAAACTGTTAATTCAGTTTAAAAAAAAGTGGGAACAAACATATATCAATGAGTAGTCAGTATCTTACATGCAGGAGATAACAGGGGAATTATTTCATTTTTGGGGAATTGGGGATAAAAATCTCATTGAGAAGTGAAGCAATTTCACATGTTCTCTCAAATAACGGTTTTACTGTATAAACATTTAACATTGGAAGCTTTTTAACATAAACGTTATGATTATTTACACTGTAGTCAACATATTTATGAGTAATGTGTTTCATCAGCAATGTCTTGTTGCAAAATAGACCATGTTAAACTCAATTTAAGGTTTGAGTTGTTTTAGATGGCAAAAGATTAGTTTGAGTATCATTTAGCTTGAATCTCCACGATCAAACACACGGCAATAGTAAGATACTGGCTGCTACTCCAAACAAAATCTAAATCTAAAATTTATTTGAAAATACTGGTTGCTCTATAAAGACATGAACATGCATGATAAACAATAAAGGAATAAATATTATCAGATAGAAAGCAGTTTATGAAGATTAAAATTGTCCGTCTATTGCTGAAACTCATCTTTGCATCGTAATTATAACAGGAATGAATCATACTGATCATACTTAAACAAAGCATCTCTTATTTTTTAAGGGACTCGGTTTGAAGCAGCTGAATCAGTTCTGCAGTGAACGCATTAAAAAAGGATCATGTTTGTGAACAGATTTAGTTTCTTTTTAGTATTCTGTGCCTTTTTTCTTTATCTCTGACCTCCTTAAGAAGTGCTTCAGCTTTAACAAAGAATAATGACAGAAAATGAATCCTACCTGTTTTCATGGTACTTGTCAAGAATAAGGAGAGTGAGCCCACTGCGTATTTTAATGAAGACAAACAGTCCCTGCATCACATGAGGTCAATCTAATTTCACTCCAAACCAACCTCCCACTGAGATCAGATCGTTACTTTTCTTGGGAATCCAGCATGACAATGAAATAGAAAGTAAAAAAGACAAATCTATCAACACTAGGGATGAGATTACATTTCTTACGGTAAGAAGCAGTGAATAGAAGCAGTGTGTGCGCGTGTGCGTGTAAAATTCAAAAACTGGCAGCAGTTCTGCTTGATCTTGCAGATTCCCCTCAAGCAACTTCTTGAAGGTGTTTAAATGCTCAAAACCCTTTGAAGCAGGAATAAACCAATTCCGAAAGAAGTTAGAATTACTGCACGCAGAGGAGAACTATCCACAGCGTCAACTCTATTTTAAACAAGGCCCGTGAGAGAGCTAACACACAGGGTGAGGTCATTCATCTGTGTTCTGCGTGCGTCCGGTTCTCGGGAAACACAATACGGACGTTGTTCCAAAGAGGATTTTAAAACAATTCCCATTTCTAAGCCAGAAAACCCTGTTGCTTCGCTGTGCCACAAAAAAGCGGCGTCATTGTATGAATGTTGAGTCACCTTTCACACGCTTTCCTGTTATTATTTTTATCTTTCGGTATTTTTTAAAAAAAATCTAACTACTTTTTGTGCTAGTTTAGCCAGTCATAGATTAGCTCATGTAGATGGATGCCATGACTTTTGATATTTTTACTTTTATAGTTTCCCAAACTTTACAATTATTCTGCTTAAAATTTTAGCTGCTGTTCTGCTACTTTCAGCTTCAATTTTGCTGTGTTTGGCATTTAGCTGACCTTTTTGGTAACTACCAGTAGTCTACTTCTTCTTTTAACTTTTAGCTAAACTTGGCCTTCTTTTACTTAGTGGTTTGCAACTAGTTTCCAGCTATTTTGTTACTTTTAGCTAGCCTAACTCTATTTTGCTTTAACCTAACCTTTTTTCCTCTTTCAGCTAGTGGTTTGCAAATGTTGGCATTTAGCTTGCTTTTCTACTTTTAGCTTCTACCCATAGCAAAAATTGTCTTGCTCATCTGTGGTTCAATCTCGTCTTCTGAGATCAGTTTGAGCTTTCTCATATATGTATCGTCTTATGATCATTTGTTTCTGAGTTACTGCTCCTAAGGGTCCCTTAGGAGCAAGAGTTAAGCTGAGATGAGACAAGACATCCCTGAGGTTGAGTTGAGATAACCGTTTGAGCCATACTTGAGAAATAGGATAAACAGCAGAGATCTCATGATTGTCTGCCTCTGATCTCAATTATGTCTTAGTTATTTGGAAGGAGAATTAAAGAGAATAACATGAGATGAATCTGAGACTTTAATCAGACACATCTGAGAAGTATGAGCCCTAAAACAGATCTTACCATTGTCTCTTTCCTGTCTTAATTATTTCTCTTAAATGTCTTACTGAGATGAATCTGAGACTTTAATGAGACAAATTTGAGAAGTATGAGCCCTAAAACAGATCTTACCACTGTCTCTTCCCTGTCTTAATTTTTTCTCTTAAATGTCTTACTGAAGCTACATATGAGAATGACATTTGAGCCATATTTAAGAAATATGAGAACAAATGGAGAATACAATTTAAAAATTATCTTTAGTATAGAATTAACTGCAAAAACAATACTCATTATTGAAAAGTTTAACCATTTCATTAGAACAATCTTTGGGTACACTGCAAATATTACCCATCTAAAAATAAGTAAAAAAAATACTAGATAATAGTCAGAATCATCTCAAATTAAGTGAAATAATCTGCCAGTGCAGTAAGATAATTGCACTTGGTAAGATTTCTTGAAATAAGTAAATATTTCTAGGCTTAATACAAGTGAGAAATATCTTAAAACAAGTTGTAAAAACTCATTCCAAGTACTTTATGAAGTAAAATAAACTCAATACTAGTCTGTTAATGCTTCTTTCAGTTTTCATTTCATCTCACTTTGAGAGAAAATATCTTAAAACAAGGGCAACTAAACAAGATTGATCTTCTGCTTTTAAGAACTATTAATAGATTTTCCATCTTAAAACAAGACAAAGCATTTACACTAAAATAAATCAGGCATATATTACATATGACCTTTAATTAAATTGTCTGTTCAAATTGCAACAATTGTCAATCATTGTACCGGTACACATGAATGTCAAGACAAATACAAAGGCACTGTGTGTATATAAAAAAAACATTACAATTCAATGTAAATAACAGCTTTCAGGTCAAAATTTCCAACACAGACCTGGAAGTTAAGTGGAAGAGCTCTACTTCTCAATAATATGTTTCCACTCTGCCATGACTTTTTTGTATGAGCCTGTGGTGTCTTTCTCGTGGATATTGTCCTTTAAAAATTCAGTCTTAATGACAGACAGAAGGGTTGCCACACACTTTGGATAGGTGAGATGCATGGTGTAGTAGTATGCCATCAGATACAGCAAACCTTCACCAAGGTCTTCTTTGGCAAATGTAGTGATGGGAGTGGTTCCAATGGCCAAAAGACAGCGCGACTCATCCAAGACCAAAACAGGGCTGAAGAAAGATCTCCTCTGGAGGTACACAGCTGGATCTTCGGCTGGCTAAAAAATACAAAAACAAAAAAAAAGGACAAAAACATTTATTCAGGGTACAACAGAGAAACTGAAAAGCTACCAGATCAGTCCAAATCCTTAGCAACAAATATGTACTGTCCATACATCCATGATGAACAATAGAATAGATGTGTAACAGAGCATATTCATATAGTATACAGTATATATATTTTTTTAAAGTTGATATTCATGCCAATTAAATACCCAGTAACTTGTGCCTCAGTCACAAGAGTGAGTCCTAACACACTTTGGGAAATGACAGATACAGTACTGCACTTCCGATGGTTAAATCTAAAATTATTTCCTATTTGGATTTTGATTATGTATACAATCATGTTGAAGGTTTTTGAAAATGAGCTTAAGTCAGTTTATTTACTGTTATTTTTTAAGTGTTTTCTGTGGAAATTTACAAGTGTTTCTGTGCCATTTGTATTATGGGTGGCCACCCTATGTCATGTGATAATGCTGCAGATTTCCAAATATAGATTATGCTGTTTTATGACTAGGCATGCATACAATCGCCATACGACAATTAAACTGTTAATTTGTCAAAATACAAAATGAAAGCCTTTGTGGACATATATTAACTGAAAACAAATAAGAACAAATACCAACCTGAAGGACATGAAGCAACGCTTTCCTGGCATGTCCCAGCTTCTTGGGTGGTGCAACTGGTGATGGGAAGAGAGTGGTGAGTTCCCTGAACAGGGCTATTTTTTCCTCCACTAGAACAGAATAAATGAACTTCTTAAACATTTATCTGCCCAAATTAGATTGACAGCTTCATCTTCAGTTCACAAAACAATTAGGGGTGCAATGATACTGAAAATTCACAATCTAGTTTGATACTTTAGTGTCAAGGTTCAATATTTTTTCTATACAAAAAAGAGAAATTTCCATGCCCTTCACTTTTAGTTCATTTAAGTTAATTAAAACCATTAGTTTAACCTCACTGAGTAGAGTTTTTTAATTAAATATTGCTAAAAAAGCAAGTTTTCAGATGCAGATCCACTGAGCCTTCAACGCAGCGCATCTTAAGAAAAGTTAATAAAATAATTTTCAAAAATCTGTAATGTTATTACATAGTGCATATTGAACCTAGAGCACTACATTGAACAATTCAGTACAGATGCATGTTGCACCTCTAGTGGTCTATGTTCAATACACAATATGTATTGAACATGCAGCATTTTTTAAATTTAATTTATCAACTTGTCTACATGTGCTGTGTAGAAAGCTCAAAGGATCTGCGTTCGACTACTTCACTTGGCAGCGTTGTCGAGTGCGGAGCCACTGAGAAACTTGCAGCTTTAGCAACACAATTTAAATTACAAGTTAAGAAGGGCATGAAAATTTCTCTTTTTTGTATTGCAAAAACACCAAACCGTAACACTAATGTATCCAACTGAACCGAATGGTGAAATTTCTGGATCGTTGCACACATACATATATATATATATATATATATATATATATATATATATATATATATATATATATATATATATATATATATATATATATATATATATATATATATATATATATATATATATATATATATACACAGCAGCATTGTGTATGAAAGACAGCACAATTACTAACCTCCATCCGGGTTCTTGGGTGGCTTTAACATCTTCTTCCAAACACCGTAAAACTGAACCATAGAGCAAAAGTGTTCCCATCTCTTCTTTAATTCTGTCAGACGTTGCCCTTATCCAGGATCCGCCATAGCTCATCCATCACCTACGGCGCACGGAAGCATTAACACCTGCCACAGTGCTTTTTTTTTGAGAAACCATAATAAAAAGTAAACCACTTACATTGTGAATCTCTTTGAAGCATGGTTTTACCAAAGGAGTGGATGTCTGGGGAGGTGCTCTTTGAGGTGAAGAAACAGTTCCGGTTTCATTTGATCCAGTTGTATCTGATAAGGTGGGATTTTCATCCTAAGGAGAAAAAAAAAAAAAAAAAGATTGTTACAGGAGTTACAAGCAAAATGTGTTGTGCTAGGTGTTTTCAGCTCAAAGGTGGTAAAAACTTGCCTCTTTGTGAACATGAGCCCACAACTGTTTCCTCCTCATAAAGTTTTCTGGCCCTGGAAAAAGGTCTCGTAAATCATCACGACTGAGGGTCTGTAGCAAGACCTCATCTATGTTGGCAGCTGTAAACACAAATTATTAACTTTCAGAATTATAAAGTTGAGTTTACAAAAATTAAATAAATTATTTTCATATTTAAAACAAGTGTCAGTGTGAACAACAAACAATTCAGTTTGACAGTAATTTACATAATATATTTCATTTAAATACATAAGCATGGCTTACCATTTAGAACTGATATTGTAAAATCATCCAAACCATCCAGGATTTTCTTGTTTATTTAACTGCACTTTTTCCTGAGGACAGAAAGAAAGATGTCAAAGGAAAAACGGAACCAACTTACTCTGGCTTCTAACCCCAGTTTAACAAATTTGATGAAAAGTTAGTTAGCTGTTAGCTACAGTGCTGCTCACTAAGTCCTCACGTGATCGTGGATCGATCTCTGCAGGTCGGATCGGAAAAATCCGATACGTAAATTATGCTGGTATCGAAGCAGAATACTGATACCGGAGCGGCCCATTCCCTATAAAGTTAACTTCATCCTGACCTAGTTCAACGTCTTTTGTCATAATTTGTCTGAAAATAATCTTAAAATAAATATATAAGTTATGATATCATTAAAAAAATGTACAGTACATATAGATCATGCCATTACCTTTCAGACGTTTTGTTTTTTCCTGTTGGCTTTAATTTCATAAACTAAACTGGAATTCAATAAAATAATTCTAATATTTTAATCAACAGAAAATGTAAAATTGTCCGTTTAGACTGTAACTATGGTCATTTCTTAACCTCATTAGCATCAAGCTAACTAGCAAGCTAGCATGTTTTAAGGCAGCTAACGACTCACGGTGCACTATTAGAATTGATTAAACAAAACATGGTCACCAGGCTGTAATGAGTGCAGTAATTCAAAACTGTAAAAAATCTGAATTTGATAAAATAAAAATAAAAATGTCTCATTACCTTAGCTGAGTTTGGTCCACGTGCTGCTTCTCTCTGCTGACTGCTGTGACGATGCAAGACTCCAACAGACGCAACCAAATGAGAGCAAGGAGGGGGGGGAGGAAACAGGTGCAGAACATAGCAGTCTGTTTCAAGCTTATAAAAAGCGAAAATGATGTGCATAATAATGTCATAGTAGAACTATAAATTCTATATTAAATATTATGCCTGTTGTAATCCCCTTTTTAAAGATATTACTATGCAAGTTAATGACAGTGTTGGTATAACCCACCCCCTGCCCTCTAGCATGGATGTGCCCGCCCGCCAAGAGTTCAGAGTTCAAATTATGATTTTGGACAGGAAGCACAGATTGTTCTTAAAGGAGCTGTATGTAACTTTTCTAACAATATATTTTTAACATATTTCTTCACTCTGTCACTAATAATAATAATAATAATAATAATGAATTCCATTTATAATGCACTTTTCATTAATAAAAATCTCTACCTCCTGACATACTGATTTTAGACAAGAAATCTCTGAAAAAACTATTGTCCCCTTGCTTCTCTAAAAGTAAGGTAAGATGCAATGTTGGATGATCAGTTTAAATTATAACATTTGATCTGAACTAGTCTATATTTAATTTTAATGTCTGTTAACATCATATCTACAGGAAGGAGCCAGTGCAGAGAGAGATAGAGACAGAGAGAGAGAGAGAGAGAGAGAGAGAGAGAGAGAGAGAGAGAGAGAGAGAGACAGACAGAGAGAGAGACAGACAGCATAGGTTTAAGTTAGCAGAAAAACAATAGAAAGGAGCAGAATTATTGCTGAAATGGCAGAAAAAAATTAATTTGGCATAAACAAGGTAAAGGTAGCTGACACAAATTGAAATTAGCACCCAGATGGTTAAAAGGATGTAAAAATGTCAAATTAGCAGAAAAAAGCTTGCAAGTACAAAAAGGGACAATTTGTTATAAAATAGCTTAAACAACAAATATGGGTGTTAAAATTACTCAAATGTAGCTTAACATGCTAATTTTAACAAAATAAATTGAATTGGCATGTGTTTTGCTAAAGTATGCAGAAAAATATTGTATTTTGTTGTATCCATCCATTATCTATACTGGCTTCTTCCTTTCAGGGTCACTGGGGCCCATATCCAGCAGTCACAGTGCGAGGAGCGGGGTACAACCTGGACAGGTCGCAAGTACATCACATTATTTTGTTGTAAAATAGCTAAAATTGCTAGAATGTGCAGTAAAACAGCTGAAGTGTAGCTGAACATGCTGATATAAGCAAAAAGAAGTAAAAGGAGCACATTTGCTAAACTAAGCATAAAGCAAACGAGAGCCACCAAAATGAGAATTTGACTTAAAAAGGCTAACTTTAATTAATGGCAGCTGAACATTAGCTAAAACTGCAGCAAATAGCCGAAAGATAAAGCAACTGCAAGAAGCACCAATAGCTCAAATTAGCAGAAACAAAACAAAATCCTAAAATTAGTTCAGTTAATAATTAGCAAAGTCAAAAGAGCAGAAACAGAACAAAATGTGTAAGGTGCTGTAAAGATTTTGAAAGATTTTAAATAAGGGTATTGAAAACAGCTCCATTCATTTCCAATAGGAAAAAAAGTGGCTGAAAAGCAAAATGGCTATTAAAAGATGAATAGCTGAAATATCAAAAGTCACAGCCAGAATGCCCCGAAGGAACTGAACATTTTGATATATGAATTGTTAGCACAAAAATTTTGGAATGAGATGCTTTTAAACAAAATGTATGGAAGACGTATAGTAACGAGTAAAAAGAGAAACACGTAAACAATACGGTGAATGCTTGTATAGCATTCCCACAAAGATCAATCATTAAAACAACTATGAAAAATCCCACGACCCACCCATATGAACTCGTGCCATGAATGTTTTTCATTATTAGGTGTCTCTGTATCATAAGTGTGACTTGAACAATTGTTAAAACAGTTTTTGTTACACTTCCCAAGACTTTTGTGCATAATTCAAAGCAAAACTCTATTGTAGCAGTAAAAGAAACCTGCACACTACTGTCAGAAAATCATAAATTTGACAGTAAAATATTAACATCTAGAAAGTTCACACATTTTAAAGTCTCAAAAAGGTGTGTTTTGAGCACATTGTTGTTGAATGGGTTAAGTTTTGGAACTCAAAGTTGTCATTGAGTAGTATGACTTGTGTAAGAAATCAACAAATTTTGTAAGTTGAATATTATGAATATTATGTGAATAAACCATCTCAATTTTATTTTTCCTGTATTGTCTTTATTTTGGCATGAGATAAGCTGAGATATCATTGAGATACATTTTTAATTCTTATTAAGACTCATGTGAGCGCTTGCACTCATCTCCGTTTTCTTTTGGCTGAGAACTCAAATGGAGAGCAATGAGAGACAGCCATGAGAGAGTGTGCTTCCAAGGATATCAAATTGAGACAAATTTGAGAGCAGCACATTATGTCTCATTTTTCTCACAACTGAGACAAGAAAAAGAGACAGCTGTAAGAGAATTTAGAGAACTCGCACAGTGCTCACTGTGAGACATATTTCTCAGGAGAGACATTTGAGAAGAATGAGAAAACCACTTTGGTCTTGATTAGTGCTCATTGATGTCTAGGATCCGTAAATGTGACATAAATGAGATCTTATCTTCAAATTTGCTTTGCTATGGGTAGCCACCATTTTGCTACATTTTCTTTGATCGTCTTTTGCTAGTTAGCTAACCTTTAAATGCATTTTGCTTTTAGTTATCTGTTGTCTACTTTAGGACAAACTTTTGTTTCTTTTAGCCATCGGTTTGCCTCTTTTAGCTTCTAACTTTCATTTTGCAACCTTTAACTTTTAGCTTGCTTTTAGCTACTTTTAGCTTCTAGCCACCATTTTTCAACAATTATCATCTAGCTAATATCTAGCAGCTAGATGCCATGTTGCTACTATTAGCTAACCTGTCTCTAATGGCCTCGCTGCCTCTACCTCTCTGAGCTGCTGGAACCACATGTTCCCTCGCGGGCTCTGAGATCATCCGATCAGATGCTTTTGGAGGTTCCAAAAACACGACTGAAGCTCCGTGGTGATCGGGCGTTTTCAGTCATCGGCCCCAAACTTTGGAACAACCTGCCCCCCAACATTAGACAGGCCACCTCCCTTCACCTGTTCAAATCCCTCCTAAAAACTCATCTGTTCTCTCTAGCGTTTCATGCTGGGTGAGTTGACTTAGTATATTTTGTTCTGTTTCTTTTTTAATGCTGTTCTTATACATTTTGATGATATTTTATTGTAAATTTCATAGTTAGCATTAGTGTGTGTTACAGTTTTCTGTTATTACTGTAATTTCTTTTTGATGTGGTGTAAAGCACCAATAGCAGTTTATCTGTTTTAACTGTGCTCTATAAATAAAGATGACTTGACTTGACTGCTTTTCCATTTAACTTAATTTTTTTACCTCTTTTAGTTAGTGATTTGCTAATTTTAGCTTTTAGCTAGCTTTTTGCTACTATTAGATCCTAACAAATCTATTGCCACTTTTAGCTTGCAGCTAGCCATTTGCTACTTTTAGCTAGTTTTTGATTCTTTTAGCTTTTAGCTAACCTTTTACTACTATTATTACTATTATTTTTAGCTAATTGTTGGTTCTTTTAGCTAGTAGTTACTTTTAACTTCTATCTACAATTTTGCCACTTTTAGGTTTTAGCTCTCTCTGCAACTTGTAGTATTTAGTTGTTCTTTTGTTACATTTTGCTATTGTTTTGCTACTTTTAGCTTCTAGCTGCCATTTTTATTTTATTTTATCATTTAGCTATTAACTAATGTTTTTATTGTTAACAGTTCATTTTCAACATTTTTAGTTATTCTCAGCAGTCATTCTTGCTGAACGACTGCATCGTTTTAGACTTTTGTGTTTTAGCAGAAAACGCTGTTTCTCTAGTTCATTTTTCACAAAAGCTTTTCTCAGTTTTAGTGGTGCCTAAAATCTGATGGACACTGCTCTTGTTTTAGGAAGAACTGATACACATGTTTCATTTCTTTACCTAAAGTGGGAAAAGTTCCAATTTTTTCATTATAAAGGAAATAAAATGTCCCCGTGAAGGACTTGGGACGTGTCCAGGGTGTCCCCCACCCACAGTAACTGCTGGAGACAGACACCAGCTCCCCACCACTCAATGGGAAAGAAAGTTTAAACAATGGATGCATGCACGAATAGGAAAATATTAAATGTATAGCTTCAAGACTACTATGAGTTAACGTAGTTCTTATTTCATTCATTTTATTTCACAGTAACCTGCATTTACAGGGAAACTGCACAGACCATAAAAGACCTCAGGGTGCTGTGGCTAATTTGCCTTTATGTGCCAGGCATCAAGGACACCACATGGGAGACAGCTGCTAAGAATAAGCCTGAAATCCAAATGACAATGGCAAAAAGCACTAACGGGCAGAATAATACCAGGGGAAAGTGCATGTTGCCTTGAGATGGCTCTTAGAAAGTGGTTGCCAAGGCTAACGATGACAAAATAGGAGTGAAATGATTCATTTTGCCCTGTTAGCTTGAAAATGTACTTGGATGAAAAGAAGAGATGGGGAAGAAAAGTCTCGAGTTTACCTGGTTTATGAGCAAAGGCGAGGCTGAAGGAGCTAAAACTGGTTGGCAATGGAGGAACCTCTAATCAGTTTTGCTCTGACTCCACAAAAAAGCTTACAGCGAACGCAAGGACATGTTTTTATTAAAAACTGCGGAGGTCAGGGCTGCAGTGTATGGCTTTAGTTAATAGCTAAAATTTTGCAGATTCCATCTCCTTCCACGAAACTGACCTCTGAATTGTATGAAAATTATATTTTCCATTGAAAACAAAGTTCCCTGCAATAAAACCACCAAGCAGTTGTATGTTATTATGTCAGTATTCACATGAACCACAAACGTATATGAACTGAAACCATTTCCATAGCCAGAAGAGATTCAAGGGAATTATTTTAAAAGCTGAACCAGAGAAGGAAAAGACACCAGAGCAAACCTGTTTGATTTTTGATGATAGCATGTTGCTTTAAATGTGGTCCTGTATACAATATGAGCACATGAACATTTCCCCGGTGCAAATTTTCAACCTTACAGTGGTAATTCTCTGAAATATTATGCTGAATCGTTTGTGTTCACAGTTTTCATTGCAGTGAAAGAAAAACCTCAGGCTTTTATTTTGAGGTGTGAGAAGAAAACAGGAAGAGACAAAAGTCTCAGCTGCCGGCTTTCATGCTAGAGTTTAAATCTCAAATCATCTTGTGCTGAAAGGGAAATGGTGTTAAAACTGTTTTGGTAGAACTTTGTAAATTACAGTATGTAATTATGTTATCCTGAGGCATGCTCAATTATGCTAATTATGTTACCATATGTTATTATATGTTTCAAGATCTATTATGTTTGTACCGTATTTTTCCCCATACACGTCACACCGCCATATAAGTCGCATCAGTCCAAAAATGTCTAATGCAGTGGAAAAAAACAAATACGTCACTTTGCGGTATAAGTCGCATCTATTATGCATCACCGCTAACCACCCAGAAATGTGGGCCGGTTGTGCCAGAAATCGACTGGCTGCCAAAATGGCCGCCACGGGAGCATGCATAGGAGGACTTTAACAAGAATTTAACAAGATTACCACTTAAAAACTTTTTTTTTTTTGCTCGAAATCATAAAAAAAGATGTGTCTAGGTTGAACTTTTCCTTAATAAATGCACTTTAACGGTCAAATCAGCTGCATTTCAAAAATTGATTTGTGGCTGTTAGAGCGCATCGAGGGAGATTCGCTGTGCATTTCTTCAAAATTTACCAAGATAACCACCTAAAAACATTTCTTTCTTTGCTCGACATTATAGAAAAGGTGTGTCTCAGTTGAACTTTTCCTTGATAAATGCACTTTAATGGTCAAATCAGCTGCATTTCGCCTTGACGGCGCGGCTAAATGCAGCTGATTTGATGTTTGCTCCAGGAGATCTGGAGCGAGACGAAGATGGCTTTGTATGGCAAGCCAAGCGTCTCATTAATAGCCACTTTTACCTATTAACAAGGCACTTGGCTTGCCATAATGCTAGAGAGCCTTCTAGTGGCTGCAAATGGTAATATTTCTCATGTCAGAATGAATGAAATTGTCAAATCTCTGCCAAAAATTGGATTATAAATATGGGGGGGGGGACATATATTACGGTAGTCGCTTCGGTGTATAAGTCACAGGACTTGCAAATTTATGCAAAGAGGTGCAACTTATACAATGAAAAATACAGTAATTACATTACCATATGTTATTGTATATTTCAAAATATGTTAGTACTTGGAATATGTGTTGGGAAAGACTAGCTACTCCTGAATCAAATTTGGCTCAATATTTATAAAATTTACTGAATTATAGCTTTTTTTTATGTGCTGGCTAAAGTCAGTTATCTGTGGTGGCCATCTTGAATTGAAAATGAGCTGTAGACGTACAGTCTGCAATTACTTTCTGGAGTTTTCACTAAGATCTGTCTATTGAATCATGAAATATTTTGTTTAACAAACAGGGTTGATGCCAAAAGTTAAAGCTAAAGTTTTCAATAAAGATGTCCTGCTTTGTGTAGCACTCAGGGTGTTTGTTGGTGATGCTGCTCAGCTAGTATCCCAGCAAATTGTAGCTCAGTACGTGCAAAGCTGACTGCGTTACAAACATTTTTGTGTTGGCCTCGTTCAGTTAGCCGGGGTGGCCATTTTGATTTGCATTGATTTCACAAGTTGAATGAGGGTTAGATGTGCCATCATTACTTTCCTGGATTTTCAATAACATCCATGGTGATTTATGAGATATTTTGCTAACAGACAAGCATTGTTATGGAAGGGTATTGCTGTCATCCATGAAATAATATTTTTTGATCTTATGTACTGTAGTAAAAACGTGATACGTATGTAGTAATAACATGATATTATGTAGTAATACTGTAACGTGATATTATGTAGTAATAACGTGATAATATGTTGTAATATGTTATTACTACATAATATCACATTATTACTACATACGTATCACGTAATTACTACATAATATCACATTATTACTACATACGTATCACGTTATTACTACATAATATCACGTTATTACTACATACTGGTATGTAGTAATAACATACTGGTACACTTTCCACTGGTACACTTTCATCTTTAAATCATTTCTTGGTCTGCTGCCCTCATACATCTCCTCCTACATGTCTTTGCGTGAGTGCAGCTACAGTGTGCGCTCTCAGGACATGATTACCTGCAGTGTTCCATCAGTGAGGACTGAACTTGGAAAAAGGGCCTTCTCCCATTCCGCTCCTGCTTCATGGAATATCTTACAAAAAGATCTGAAGCTCTCGACATTGACTTCTCTAAATGGTTTTCAGAATCTGTATGAATCCTGGCAAAAACCAATGCAGATTTGTTCCTGTCTTTGATTTTATACGTCTACCTTATAATGTTTTGCTAGTTTTTTGATACTTTGTTTAAAAAAAAAAATGTATTTCTCTCTTTTTTTCTCTTTTGTTTTCTATTGTTTATTGTTTATTGTTTAAGGAAATTCTACCATTGCTGTTCATCGTTCTTTAGTTTTAGCAGGTCGCTTTCGTAAATGAGCCATGAGGCTCAATAAGATTTACCTGACTAAATAAAGGTTGAATGAACATAATATCACGTTATTACTACACAATATCACATTATTACTACATACGTATCACATTATTACTACATAATATCACGTTATTACTACATATGTATCACGTTTTTACATAATATCACGTTATTACTACATAATATCACGTTATTAGAACAGAATACTGTATATCTTTATTGGCATCGTCATTGCACCGGAGCACAGAATATTGCAATTGGTGCACGCACCGTCCTTGAGAGGGGACGTGCGTGCGGAAGCCGCAGCAGAAATTAATCCGTGCGGCCAAACAATCAGAAATGGAAAAAAAAGGAAGGTTACAATAGGATAATCAGTGGTATTCAAAAAAGATTCTATCACATTTTGTCTTAGGACATTCTATGATACAGTCAAAAAACTCTACCAGCTCAAGCACAGATAAGACAAATCACATGTTGCATTTTGGTGGCGGAGCAGTGAGATAAGTCTGTGAACAATCGTCCAGATAGAGCACAGTCTGCAGATGGACTCAGCCGGCTTCATCTGAAAGCACACAGAGAGCTCTCGGGGGGGGGGGGGCGACAGTTCTTTCCAGTAGCTCAGACTCCAGGAGAGATTTGCAGTCAGCCTTTGTTCAAGGTTACTTGGGGTGTCCCGATTAGATTAGTTGATTTATTTATTCTTCAGGGCAGGCTTCAGTGTACTCTTACTGTTAGCCTTGAGTCCAGGTGCTGTCTGAAGTCCAATTCGTCCAAATTATGTGAGCTTTCATTCAACCCGAGCTACGGGTCCCCGTCTCCCCCCTGGCGTAGCCCGCTCGGCTGTAAACGAGTCCCAAACCGCACCGCAGGTCTGCGGTCCTCCACGACCGTTCCCATCGTGCGATTAAGCTCGTACAACAGCTGGTTCATTGAGGTCACAGCTTGGATCAAAGACACGTTCTGAGTAGGAAGTTTCGACAGCGCGTTGATCGCTGCGGAAGTCTTCCTCAGTTTCCAGTAGCAAAAGCCCCCGCACAAGCCAAAGAGCAGCGCATCTGCTACCATAAATCCAATTATATGCAGATCTTCCACGTCCTCGACCGAAAGAACGGTCAAACACATCATTTTCCACTCTCCCCATGAATCCATGATGTACCCGGCCGCATGCGTGTCGAGGGGGCACACTGGTTCTCCTGGTCCGGAGCGCTTCGTGGAAAAAAATTTATCGATGGAGGAGACAGCCCACGCGATTAAATCCATGTTCCAATTTGCTTGGAGCGAGCACTGAAGAGTTGCAGACGAGACAAAAGAGCAAAGGCAGGGAGGAGGAAAACTTTAGGGCAGGAGAGGAGCAGAGAAGCAACCTGCTTCGCCAAGAGCCGGAATCGTTTTACTACATAATATCACGTTATTACTACATAATATCACGTTATTACTACATACGTATCACGTTTTTACTACATAATTTCAAAAAAATATTATTCCATGGATGACAGCAATACCCTTCCGTAATACCCTTCCGTACGTTGTTGACTCCAATAGTTAATAGTAACGGTAACTACCACATCAAATTTTAACTCAAGACGTGTAAAAAATAAATAAAAATTTTAAAAAGTTGAGTTGTAGTCTTTTTTTGTTTGCCAAGGCTAATGGCAGCCATCTTGAGATGGTTTGACTCTAAAAGTTAATCAGTTATAGATGTATAGCTAGTTTCTGTGAGTTTCAATGAAACCTGTTCTCGTTCATTAGATATTTTGCTAACGCTGCAGAGAAAGGAGCACACAGACATGGGCGATAATAGCCAGATCAGAAAAAAGGACTCTGCAGGAGCACATCATGGCTCAGATTAGTCCACATCACATCGTTCATTAAACGGTATGATGTCACAATCTTTAGTTTCAGCTCTGATGATATGACCCGAATACTGCCAAAGTCCATCGATCAGGTTAAACAGTCCACATGGTGGAGGAAGTGCAAAAACCTTTTCATTACAGAGTTTAAAGTACTGATTTTTTTGCAACAAATATTAGGCATACTCTGAATCAAACAGGAGAGCAGGATTTGTCATGTAACCTTGTATTTTAGGACATTTTCTCTAGATCATGCCTGTTGTTTGACCTCAAAGCTCACAGCCTCGTCTTTGTTCAGAGAAATCTCTTGTGATTCTCGTGCCACAAGTTGATTATTTCATTTATCACAATTTAAATATGTGCAACGCAAAGTCTGCAGTGCACGGTGAAGCCTTCAGCCTTTGTGCTCTCACATTGGAGATGAATGGCAGCACACGTAAAGTAAAGCAGGGAGAGAATGCCGGATTCAACTTGACAGCTCTTCATTATCGATGGCTCTTAAATATCTCGGCTCTAATGAATATATGACTTTATTTTCAAAGCAAGTGGGTGTCAGGGCACTCTGCTGTCAAGACAATGGGAATGTGCTGCAGAAGAAAATCAAATCTGATGTTTCTGGAGCGACAGGAGCCACTGGAGCCAAATATGTTTGTCTGTTAGCAAAATATTTGAAGAACCACTGAACAGAAGGTATGAAAACTTTCAGAAAGTACCGTACTTTCCGCCGTACAGTCTCACCGCCGTATAAGTCGCATCAGTCCAAAATGTCTAATAAATTGAGAAAAAAAACAAATACGTAGCCTCGCCGTATAAATCACATCTATTATGCGTCACCTCTGACGTTTTGCGTTTGTTATGCCTCACCGCTGACCACCTGGAAACGTGGGCCGGTGTTGTGCCAAAAATCGATTGGCTGCCAAATGGCGGCCGCCGGAGCATGCACAGGAGGTATGAAAACTTTCAGAAAGTACCGTACTTTCCGCCGTACAGTCTCACCGCCGTATAAGTCGCATCAGTCCAAAATGTCTAATAAATTGAGAAAAAAAACAAATACGTAGCCTCGCCATATAAATCACATCTATTATGCGTCACCTCTGACGTTTTGCGTTTGTTATGCCTCACCGCTGACCACCTGGAAACGTGGGCCGGTGTTGTGCCAAAAATCGATTGGCTGCCAAATGGCGGCCGCCGGAGCATGCACAGGAGGACTTAAAAAAGCATTTAACAAGATTAACACCTAAAAACAATTATTTGTTTGCTCGACATTATAGTAAAGGTGTGTCTTAGTTGAACTTTTCCTGCTGCGTTTCGCCTGGCAGCGCGGCAAAATGTAGCTGATTTGACGTTTGCTCTAGAAGTTCTGGAGCAAGACGAAGGTGGCAAGCCAAGTGTCTCATTAATAGCCACTTTTACCTATACAGTAAATGAGACACTTGGCTTGCCATATTGCTCGAGCACCCACTAGTGGCTGAAAATGGTAGTGTTCAATATTGTCCATGTCAGAATTAATTAAATCATCAGATCTCAGCCAAAAATTGAGTCATAAATATGGGGGGAAAACATAAATACGTTGCTTCACCGACTAAGTCACAGAGCATGCAAATTCATGCAAAGATGTGTGACTTATATGGCGACAAGTATGGTAATCAAGTTCTACAAGGGCTAATCTCTAGATGCAACCCAATTCAAGATGGCCCTTTCAGCTGATTGAACAGAAAAATGGCTCTAACTCAGTAAATTTTAAAAACATTGAGCTAAAGTTTCAGCTGATTGAACAGAAAAATGGCTCTAACTCAGTAAATTTTAAAAACATTGAGCTAAAGTTTGGTGTGGTAGCTGAGCATTGTCCCCAGTGCACACTGAAGGCGCAATGCATCGAGACATATTTAGTAAATGTTTTGGCACTAAATATTGGTCAAAACTGCTTGTCTGTTAGCAAAATACATCTTAAACCACTGGTCGGATTTCAATGAACTTCTTGGAAAGTAAACGGATTAACTTTGCAGTCAGCCCAATTCAAAATGGCTACCACAGTTAGCTGACTTGGGAAACACATAAACGGTTATGCATCAGTGAATTTTACTTATATTGTGTTAAATCTTGGCATGGTAGTAGCTGACAGTCATTCACAACACATATTTTGAGCACTAGCAGTAGCAGATCATGCAAGATATCACAGTTTTGCAAAGGATTAATTTATTTCCAAGGTTATTTCTCAACATCAGCACCTCTTGCTTTAAAATTACTACACGAAAGGCGACTGGCGATAAGCATTCCTTCAAGAAATGCTCTGTCTTTAGTTCAAAGTTTTCTAACGTGTCCTCATTTGGCTCAAGACTCAGCTTCTTGTAATCAGTGGAGGTGTTGAGCAGGAATTTTATGCTTCATAAACAGATGTTAAAGGAGGATGTGCACTCCACCTCTGCTGAACCGGCTCCAGGAACTGCCTGGCCTGGGAGTGTGGTTGAGCACACATTGCTGACGCAACACTCGCTCTTGGCTCCGGCTGAGCAACCTCTCTTATTTTCTTAAGTGCCAGGATCTTATTTAGTACTGCGGCTTGCTTCTTTCTTTGTTTATTTATTTATTTTATTCATTGTCTAACAAATCACTGTCAGGCAAGATCATATGAGAAATCTTTCAAGTTCTGTTCCGGCTCTTTCCAGATTGGGTTCAGCAGCTGGACCTCATGTTCATCACAGTTGATCTTGTTATATTTAAAAACAATAAATTCATGAACTGAACTTGAGTTGCTCACAACTTGTGGCACGTGTGGAACTAAAAACTGTACAGGTAGTCCTCGACTTACGAACGAGTTCCGTTCCTACGGCCGTTCGTATGTCGAAAATCACCGTAAGTCGGAAACACACGAGCCGCCACTTATACACGTACATTTTTTTGTGTGGAGACTTTAACATTGATATGGAAAATAAAACAGATTCAAATAACATCAGTACATTTATAAATTCAATGTACAGTTTAAATATGTATCCGTTGATATCCAAGCCAACAAGAATTACAACTCATAGTGCCACAATAATTGATAATATTTTCACAAATATAACAAACGGAGAGGTGATAGGTGGTATTTTAACGACTGACTTAAGTGATCATTTACCAGTTTTCACAATCTATAAAAATGATCAAAGTATCACAAAAGCAGTTACAACGAAGAAAAAGACCATAAACACATCAAAAAAAGTTATGGAAAAATTAAAAGAGGATCTAGATAAACAAGACTGGAATGAAGTGTATGTTGATGATGTAAACAGATCATATGATGAGTTTATGAATATCTTGGAAACTCTGTATGAAAAAAATTGTGTACAAACAAATTATACAAAGAGAAATATCGTTGACCAACCATGGATGACAAAAGGGTTGAGAAATGCTTGTAAAAAAAAGAATTATTTGTATTCATGTTTCTTGAAATTGCGAAGTCAGAACGCTGAAGAAAAATATAAAAAGTATAAAAACAAATTAGTAGGGATTATAAGGAAACATAAGAAAGAATATTATAGTAAATTATTAGATAAAAGTAATGGTGATATGAAAGCAACATGGCGAGTAATGAATAGTGTTATGAAGAATCATAAAGCAAAAACTAGTATTTCTAAATATTTTGTAACAGAAAAAGATGAAGTTTATGATGAAAATGAAATTGTCAATGGATTTAATCAATATTTTGTGAATGTTGGATCAAGCCTTGCAGCTAAAATACCAAAAGTAAATAATAATGTGAGCCATTCAATTACAGGCTGTGCAAACAGTATTTTTCTAAATGGAACTAACAAAGAGGAAATAATGAAGGTAGTAAAAAATCTTACAGACAAGAGATCAAAGGACTGGGTGGACATGGATATGATGTTTGTAAAGGATATAATGAACCATGTTATTGAGCCGTTTACATATATATGTAACTTATCATTTTCAACAGGAATATTTCCAGATAATATGAAAGTAGCTAAGGTAGTTCCTCTTTTTAAAAATGGTGATAAATGTGTGTTCAACAATTATAGACCTATATCCTTGTTACCACAGTTTTCTAAAATTCTTGAAAAACTATTTGTGAACAGACTAGATCAATTTATAGACAAACAAAATATTCTAAGCAATAGTCAATATGGGTTCAGAGCTAAAAACTCTACATCAATGGCTCTCATGGAATTAATGGAACAAATAACAACTGCTGTTGATCAAAAACAATATTGTGTCAGTATTTTTGTTGATTTAAAAAAAGCATTCGATACTATTGATCACACCATTCTCCTAGAAAAACTGAACAAATATGGTATTAGAGGACCAGCATTACAGTGGGTACTCTGTAATATCACATGTGGAGTTCCCCAGGGCTCTGTGCTTGGACCAAAGCTATTTATTTTATATGTGAATGACTTGGTAAATGTGTCAGGACTCCTTAAATGTATACTTTTTGCTGATGATACCACATTTTTCTGTTTAGGTGAAGATATAGAACAAATGTTGGAATTGATAAAGACAGAATTTACCAAAATACAAACTTGGTTTAAAATCAATAAATTATCATTAAATCTAGAAAAAACTAATTACATGATATTCAGTAATAAAAAGAAAACTGTTGACGTTCCACTCAAAATTGAGGGTGTTGAGATTTGTAGAGTGAGTGAGGTGAAGTTTTTGGGTGTTATTATTGATGACAAACTGACATGGAAACAACACATAAATTCTGTAAGAATAAAAATAGCTAAATCGATTGCAGTACTATACAAGGTCAGAGACCTATTGAATGATAAAGCTCTGTATTTGTTGTATAACACAATCATTGTTCCACACTTAATCTATTGTATTGATGTTTGGGGGAAAGCGTGTAAAACAATCACAAAGCCTATTTTTGTATTACAGAAAAGAGCTGTAAGAATTATCACTAGAAAACATTACTGTCATCCATCCAGTACATTATTTTATCAACTGAAATTATTGAAATTCCATGATTTGGTTGATTATAATATTTTATCAATTATGTATAGGGCTCAAAATAACGATTTACCTTTAAATATCCAAATGAATTTTGTTAAAAGACAAAGTTGTTATAATCTTAAGGGGACAGAGATGTTTGTAAAACCACAATTCAGAACTAGCTTGAAGGGACGTTCTACCTCAATCCAGGGAATTAGATTATGGAATGGCTTGGAGAATGTAGTTAAAAATGCCAAGTCACTGTTTACATTTAAGAAAATGGTCAAAAGGAATTTGTTGAAAAAATATATATGAATTAGCATAATGTGTATTGCATCAATTATTAGTTATGTATTAGTATTAGAAAATTAGAAAGAGTTAGTCATTTTGTACTGCTGGTGAAAGATTATTATTGTTTAATCTGATTGTTTGAAAAAAGGGGCAGATATAATAAGATTTATTCTTCTTTCTGCTACCTTTCATTTTTTTACATTGTGTACGTGTCGTTGATGGGATTGTCTTGTATTGTATTTCTTTTGTAAAAAAATGAACAAATTTAATAAACAATAAACAATAAACAATAAACATGTACAGTACTGTACTGTTACCAAGCACTTCGCCTATCCTAACACAGTGCCCTACATAATTATCAAAAAACACATACAGTACATTTGGAGCCATAAAAAAATAGTTAGCATGTCTGTTAGCATGTTAGCTCGTTGCACATCCAAGCTCTGCCGCTTCCAGCTGCTTCACGTGGTCCAAACTGTTTGTAACTGCATGTTAGCTCCATACATTTGGAGCCATAATGAAGTTAAAAAGAGTTAATAACTTACTGGGAGCTGGTGAAGCCGTTTCTCCGCGTTAACATGTTAGCTCCCGGCCGCAGCAGGCATCTCCCGTCGGCTCCGTCTTCCCAGTGGGGCTGGCGTTAGCATGTTAGCTCTGGGTGCCACCAACCGCCAAGCCGTCCGACCGCGTTTTAGCTTGTCAGGTCCGGGTGCCAACAACATCCAGGCTGCCAATCCGTTCGTCCGCCTGAGACATCCACAGAGTTCAGCGACCGTTTCCAGCTCATTTATCTGAGCGAAGCAATCTCTGATTCGACAGACGGTCTGTCCAAAGCTGGCAGTCGAAGCTGAAGATAACCGAAGCTGGCGGGCACTGCCGAAAACTGACGGACACTGTCAGAAACTGCCGGAAACTGAGTAAATCAGCTTAATAATAATACTTTATTTATAAAGTCATTTAAAACAACAACAGCTGCAACAAAGTGCTGTACACATGAAATCAAGAATATATAAACACATTAAAAAAACATATTTTATATTTTTATTAATATGATGCATTCGTAACATCGGATTGCCGTAAGTCGAGACCGCCGTAAGTCGAGACCGCCGTAAGTCGAGGACTACCTGTATTCAGTTTGTGAAACAGCTTTCGGATCAAAACTGAAGAACAGATTCAACTATCTCAAAACATTTTCATCCCATAAATATCTGAGTTATAGCCCATCCATCCATCCATCTTCTTCCGCTTATCTGGGGTCGGGTCGCGGGGTAGCAGCCTAAGTAGGGAGGCCCAGACTTCCCTCTCCCCAGCCACTTGGAGCAGCTCCTCTGGGGGAATCCCAAGGCGTTCCCAGGCCAGCCGAGAAACATAGTCCCTCCAGCGTGTCCTGGGTCTTCCTCTGGGTCTCCTCCCGGTGGGACATGCCCGGAACACCTCACCAGGGAGGCGTCCAGGAGGCATCCTAACCAGATGCCCGAGCCACCTCAACTGGCTCCTCTCGATGTGGAGAAGCAGCGGCTCTACTCCGAGTCCCTCCCGGATGACTGAGCTTCTCACCCTATCTCTAAGGGAGAGTCCAGACACCCTGCGGAGAAAACTCATTTCAGCCGCTTGTATCCGAGATCTTGTTCTTTCAGTCACAACCCAAAGCTCATGACCATAGATGAGGGTGGGAACGTAGATCGATCGGTAAATTGAGAGCTTTGCCTTTTGACTCAGCTCTCTCTTCACCACGACAGACCGGTACAGCGCCCGCTTCACTGCGGACGCTGCACCTATCCGCCTATCGATCTCACGCTCCAGTTTTCCCTCATTCGTGAACAAGATCCCGAGATACTTAAACTCCTCCACTTGGGGCAGGACCTCCTCCCCGACCCGGAGAGGGCATGCTACCCTTTTCCGGCTCAAGACCATGGCCTCGGATTTGGAGGAACTGATCCTCATCCCGGCCGCATCACACTCGGCTGCAAACCGCTCCAGTGAAAGTTGTAAATCACGAACTGATGAAGCCAGTAGGACCACATCATCTGCAAAAAACAGAGAAGCGATTCTAAGGTCACCAAAACGGATCCTCTCAACACCTTGGCTGCGCCTAGAAATTCTGTCCATAAAAGTTATGAACAGAATCGGTGACAAAGGGCAACCTTGGCGGAGTCCAACTCTCACCGGAAACGAGCCTGACTTACTGCCGGCAATGCGGACCAAGCTCTGACACCGGTCGTACAGGGACCTAACAGCCCTTATCAAAGGGCCTGGTACCCCATACTCCCGGAGTACCCCCCACAG
>JBBPBX010034200.1:0-10592 GCA_038048925.1 Garcialebias charrua
AACAGCGGTCTTAGGGACATCCTCCACATGCACAGGAACCTGGTGGTACCCCCGTACTAAATCTACTTTAGAAAAAATGGAGGTCCCAGCCAGGTGCACTGAAAAATCCTGGATGTGGGGGATGGGATAACGATCGTTCTCTGTGATGTTATTAAGGCGGCGGAAATCCCCACATGGTCGCCATTTGCCATCTGCCTTGGGCACCATGTGGAGGGGGGAGGCCCACGGACTGTTTGAGCGCTGCACGATGCCTAAACGCTCCATGTTAGCAAACTCTTCCTGTGCTATTGCTAGCTTAGTAGCATCAAGGCGGCGTGCACGTGCGAACACCGGGGGGCCCGTTGTGGGAATATAATGTTCGACCCCATGTTTTGTGTTTGTGTTTGCAAAATCAGGAACAGTCAGCGAGGGGAATTCAGACAATAAACGCTGAAACACATTACCCGAAGCTAAAAAGTTAGCATGCATTAAAGGCCCAGCTCCTCGCGTCTCACAAGGCAGTGACGAAAAAGACACAGCGTCGATCAAACGTCTGTTAGCTAAATCAACCAGGAGCCCGTGAGCACAAAGAAAATCAGCCCCTAAAATAGGGACTGAGCTAGCAGCTACCACAAAGTTCCACTGGAAGTCCCGTTCATGGAAACGAACAGTCACCAACCTTTCGCCAAACGTCTTGATGGGATAGCCGTTAGCCGCGGTTAGCTGCGGCCCGCAGCCTTCTGCTAACCTGTCGGAGCCGGTCGGGGGAACGAGGCTCTTCTGCGAGCCGGAGTCCACCAGGAACCGCCTCCCCGACCTCGAGTCTTCGATGAAAAGCAGCCTTTCCTTGTCGCCAACGGCCGCGACTGCTAGCGGGCGCTGGCGTACTCGTTTCCCTGCGGCTTGAAACTGCACGGTGGGACACACCGTCGTGCTTTGGCGCCAAAACGCTGGTGGAAGAAACAAAGTGTGGCCCCTGACCGCCTGCGGGCGACTCCTGCTACGACCACTGGCTCGTCCGGCGCTGAGGGCGATGCTTGAAGCTCGGGCGCCGCTGGAGATCCGGGGACCGCCGCTTGGACCGCGAACGTCCTCGCAGCCAGCAGGATGCGGTCGGCTTCGCGGGCCAGCGAGCGGTAATCCTTCTGCTGCAGAAACGGGGAGTTGGCCAGGGCTGTGCGCACTGGAGCCGGAAGCCGGCGGAGGAAGAGGTGTAGAAAAAGAAACTCACAGTCTGTTGATCCTCTCAAAGACAACATGCCTTCCATGAGCTCGAGAGCTGTGCCGTCGCCCAAATCAGAGAGGGAAAACAGTTTCTCGGCGCGCTCCGCGTCTGAGAGCGTGTAGCGCTGCAGAAGGAGCTCCTTGAGGGCGTCGTATTTTCCCTGTGCAGGAGGGTCTTCGAGCAGGCTCATTACCCGCTGGGTGGACAATGGGTCCAGTGAAGCGACCACATGGTGGTATTTGGTGTCGTCTGCAGAGATCCCGCGAAGAGCGAACTGTGATTCGACGTGGGCGAACCACGACCGAGGTGCGTGCAGCCAGAAGTCCGGGATTTTAACGGCCACCGCAAAAGCGAGCGGGGCCGCCGGTGGGGGTTCCACCGCGGACAGCTGAGGAGAGCTGGCTGGACCTTCAGATGTCGTCATATTCAGTTCACGTAGGTCACCAGTGTAGGAGGTGGTGAAGAGACGACACAGGAGACGGGATGTAGTTCTTCACTTTTAATCAACTCCTACTCAACTGGCGGGAAAACCACCCAACACCGCCTTATATACCAACACAACATCCGGTCCTCTGGACCTTTCACAATAAAAGCATCCTGTAACACATTCGGTCCACTGGGTGTGAGTAGAGCCCCCTAGTGGTCCACCACAGTATCATATTTAATAAAAATATGAAATTACTGTATTAAAAAAAAATAATATTATATATTTTTTTTGTGTTTAAATGTTCTTAATTTCATGTGTACATCACTTTGTTGCAGCTGTGGTTGTTTTAAAGGCTTTATAAATAATAATTATGATAAAAATGATCATTTCTGATCATTTTTGTCATGATTGCGCAATCTTGGGCAGCAAGAAGTAGGTCTTCAGTTTACACGGTCACAAATTAATGTAGAACACCGGACGCCATTTTAGGTTCAGTCACGGGGGTCTCCGGTCACAAATTAATGTAGAACACCGGACGCCATTTTAGGTTAGCTGCCGGGAGCCGGCCTTTGAAGACTGGTGACCAGGATCGCATCATATGGATTAATTACTAGCTGGAATCGCTCTGTGAGCTCTGTGGACGTCTCAGGCTGGAGCAGCAGCTGCAGATTGATCGCCGATCGCGCCGCACCGCCGCTCCAACACCAGCTCATGGCCTGGCTAGCAGAAGCTAACACAGGCCTTGAGCAGCTGCCGTGGTTAGCTCGCCGGCCGCCGCGCTGGTCGGCCCGACAACAATCAACGCATGGCAACCTAAGATGTCGGCTTTGACCATCTCAAAGTAAGAAATTATATTTTTATTTATTCTGTAAATGTGAATAGCAATGTTTAACATTACAGTACACTACTGTACATGCTTAAATGTGTGTGCGGCGCTCGTTAGCGGTATTTCCGCGGCCTACGAACGGAATAAGGACCTACGAACGGGACGCTATTTTCACCCCCTAGCTACGGCAGAATCGAGCTGCGAACAGTTCTTATGTCCCAAACTCGTACGTAAGTAGGGGGTTTGCTGTACTTTTTATACTACTATGCAAAAACTCAGGACAGTATTACACTTTTATTATTTCATTTTATGCTTATGTTCATTGGGTGTTTGGTGTTTTAGGGGTGTTTGGTGTTTCAGTGTTGGTGTAAATTTTCATACTTTTATACTACTATGAAAAAACTCAGGACAGTGTTACACTTTTACTATTTTATGCTTATGTTTATTAAATGTTTTAGTGTTTAGTGTTTAGATGGTTACTGTTGCACCGAGGGACTGAGAGAAACACAATTTCAATCCTGTGTATGTCCTGTACATACAGTATTGCAGTTCTGACAATAAAGTTGACTTTGACTTAGACTTTGACTTATTTTACCTGCTTTGTCTTTCTTTACTAGTCTCTTTTCTTTATTTCATCCTGATCATCTGTTTGTTTTAAGTAAACTGTGCATCGAGTAAAGTTTTTAATGAAAAAGTAAAATGTTAAATGTACAGTCAGAAAACAGAGCTTAACATCTGTCAAGTGATGAACAGAGGACAAACCTTGACTGCATTTCTGGGGTGAGATTAAAATGACCCTGGGCTCATCACCAGTTCTGCGATTTCTTTGTTTCAAAACAAGAGGCTGCAGTGGATGGCGAAAGAGGAGTAAATACAATCCAAACTACTGGTATTTGGCCAGACTTAAAAAAACTAAATCTGTAATTAAATCTACAGCCCTGCAGCAAGAGGCAGAGGAATGTTCCAGACAGTCTGAGCTGTTTCACTAATGATTCATCTTGTATGAAGTACCGTAAGCTGCTGCTCGTACTGCAGCTAAAAAACAAACCACAACAAGGAATAATATTTAACAGCACATATACTGTATTCATGTAATTTACCTTAATCTGATGGCAGCATTTAGAAATACAGTAACTACAACTCCTCCTAGTACTCAAAAATACAAAATACGGTAAGTTCTATATTCATTATTTTATTAATTTTATACACCTTTATTAAACCAGGCAGATCCAATCACAGATCTCTTTTTTAATCTCTTTTGTAAGGGCGGCCTGGGCCTGGAGGCAGCCTAACATCCATGTTTCCATAAGCTTATTTTTGCTCATTGTAGCTGTAAAGGAAAGCTGCAGCTGTGGCTAATTTCTGCAGTGATGAGATGATTGTTTTCATACAGACACAGTTTAAACAGATCCACATGAACTGCATCATGACAGTCAATCTGACAGTCTGTACCGAATGTCTGGAGTACTGTTCAATTTAAAAGTGCAGATAAAGTAAATCAAAATAATATATTTTTTAGCTTATGTCAGTGCTACACAATGTTGGGAAAACATAAAATATCATTGATGACAATATGAGTTACAATAAACTAATATATACCACATATTTCTTGCTTTTTCTATTTCATATACAGGTTTTTAAAAGTGCTGTCATCCAGACAACATCTTTTCAGGGAAGGTCTTGCATGTCAGCAAGACCACAGACTACAACACATTCAACAGAATAACTTATAAGTGCAGTAGTCCCTCGTTTGTTTCTAAACTCTAAACACTCTAAAAGAGCACAGCATGTCATGATTTCAGCTCTCTGCCTCTGGCTGCACTCTGCTGCCTGCCAGCGCCCTTGGCCACACCCACTTTGCTGCAGAATGGAGATACAACACGCTGCAGGAGGAAGCTTCTCCTGCAGCTGTGGGCTGCACACAGGTGCAGCAGGTGCTAAATAATTTAAAATAATGTATTTAGAATAAAAAATCCATGCCGATTGTGTGGCTCATCCATCAATCACAACTGGTAGAGCTGCTGCCTCTCAGCGAGAAGGTTGCCGGTTCAAATCCCGGTCCGGGGCCTTTCTGGGTGGAGTTTGCATGTTCTCCCCGTGCATGCGTGGGTTTCCTCCGGGTACTCCGGTTTCCTCCCACAGACCAAAAAACATGCTTGTTAGGCTGATTGGTGACTCTAAATTGACCCTAGGTGTGAGTGATGAGAGTGGATGGTTGTTTGGTGTGAGTGAGACAGGTCCCTCTTGTAAATGAGTCCCCGTGACTCAACGAGGCTAGCCTGTATAAATAAAGGTTGAATGAATCAGCCAATTGTGTGTCATGTCCAATCTTACTTTGAAAAACCGCGATAGAGCGAGTCCATGAAAAACGAACAGCGAAGTAGTGAGGGACTACAGTAGAAGAGTCCAGAAAGTATTTGGTGCACCATGAAACAAAATATCAAGCAAAGAAGACCCAGTACTGTTGGGCAGCTAGAATCCTCCATCAGACCAGGATGGGACAACATTCCCTCCAAACCCCCAGCAGCTCGTCTCCTCAGCCTTGAGAAGTTTAACAGATTGTTGTTAAAAGAAGAGAGGACGTTTCACAGATGTAACTGTGGCCACTCACAACTTTTTAACATATGCTGCTGCCATCCATCCATTATCTTTTACGATACATGCTTCTTCCATTTTGGGTCACAGGGGTCGCCAGTGCCCATGTCCAGCAATCACTGTGCGAGGGGCGTACACCCTGGACGGGTCGCAAGTCCATCACAGGGCCATAGAGACAAACAACCATTCACTCTCTCACTCACACCTAAGGACCATTTAGAGTTACCAATCAGTCTAACATGCACGTTTTTGGTCTTTGGGAGGAAACCGGAGTACCCGGAGCTGTTTCACTAATGATTCATCTTGTATGAAGTACCGTAAGCTGCTGCTCGTACTGCAGCTAAAAAACAAACCACAACAAGGAATAATATTTAACAGCACATATATTAATGTAATTTACCTTAATCTGATGGCAGCATTTAGAAATAACTACAACTCCTCTCAAAAATACAAAATACGGTAAGTTCTATATTCATTATTTTATTAATTTTATACACCTTTATTAAACCAGGCAGATCCAATCACAGATCTCTTTTTTAATCTCTTTTGTAAGGGCGGCCTGGGCCTGGAGGCAGCGGAGTACCCGGAGAAAACCCATGCATGCACGGAGAGAACATGCAAACTCCACCTAGAAAGACCCCCAGACCGGGATTTGAACCAGGGACCTGCTCGCTGAGAGGCAGCAGCTCTACCAGTTGGTGTTGCTGCCATTAAATTCAAATTTACTTTACCTTTTCAACTATTTGCGATAAAATCTTACCCTTTTCAACACTACAGCACAAGGAAAAAAACAGCATGATGGTGACAGAACTGATGGAATATTTAGATTTTTATTTTATATACCGTATTTTCTGGTGTATAGGTCGCACCGGTGTATAGGTCGCACCATCCAATTATCACCAATAGATTGGAAAAATCCCTAGATAGGTCGCACTGGTGTATAGGTCGCACCTACGTTTAGCTCTGCTGCAAATGTCTGCCACAGGAGTGCACAGCAAGGCTTTTAAGAAGATTAACACTTAAAAACAATTATTTGTTTGATAAAAATTATAGCAAATATGTGTCTGAGCTGAACTTTTCCTTAATAAATGAACGTAATTGTGAAATGAGCTGGATTTAAAAATTTGTTTCGCCGAAAGTGATAACAAGCCATATATAGGTCGCACTGGTGTATAGGTCGCAGGTCTTGAAAAAACCATTAAAAAGGTGCGACCTATACACCGGAAAATACGGTAATAAAAAAATTACAGCAGGATGGATTAAAAATAGCTTCTTTGTCACACTTGTTTTTAATTTTGGGGGGAAAATACCTTGTTGATGAAATGAAACACCAGCGTGAACAAAGTTAATGATAAAAGCTACAGACATCCAAACCAAACAATTTTAGTGAATTGGTGGTTTATTTTACTGATTTAAAAAAAAAAATCTGAATTTATTCTTTTATATATTTTTTGTTTACAATAACTTATCTTGATCAATACCTTATTGCAAAATATGTTCTATAAGATGAGTGTATTAAAGTCTATAAATGCTATTGATGATATAAATAGTGTTTAAATAATTGTATATCTTTAAACATCATGTAAAGTGGAAACAAGTTGTCTCGTTTTGGTATTTTGACAGTTAATTGATTATAAATTGATGAGTATGAAAGGGGCAGGACATTATAAGATATTGCATCTTCTACCTGCTCCTTTTCGAACAGAAAACATAAAATTTGCATGTCACTTGGGCATAATTATTTGTATTAAATTTTATTTTTTTAGTTGGGTTATCCTATTTTATTTCTTTTTATTTCTTGATTGTCTTTTCTGTCTGTTTGAAATAAATAAAAATAAATAAATAAATAAATACCTGCTGTTGTAACAATAAGAATTTCAATGCTGAGGGACCAGAAAAGACCTATTCTATTGTAATTTATTTTATTCCATTCTATCCTGCTTAGGAATAAAGTACAGATAATCTCTTAAAAAGTGTCCCTTTGGTTGGGGTTCTTACTTTTCATACGTAGCCGTGACGAAGAATGCGTAGACTCCGGTGTGCTTGTGATGTCGGATCTGAATGATGAGCTCTGGGATTCCCAGCCGGATGTGGTTCAGTAACCATAGTAACGTGTGGTCATCCGTTGTGTCTGTGACGATAAAAGGAAAATATAAAAACCTTGTTCCTCCCCAGCATTAAATATCAGTGCATGCAGGATCAGCAGGGTGCTCCCACTGTTTACTCCTGAACAGCAGCTGTAGGTTTGGAATTGCATTTTCTTTATTTGTCCCCTTTTGTTGCAAATAACAACCGGCATAAAATTAGATGGATCTAATCTGAGCAGAAGCTTTATGTAAAGAAAAAAAATGGAAGAAGATATTTTATTTGTTCAGCAGAAATTGAATCTTTTTGCTACAGGTCAGTGTTTATATCCAACCCCGGCATATTCACTGAATGTCACTCTCACTTTTCTGTTTCCACTGGACTGCACACATCAACAAAAGACAACAAAACATTGAATTTTTAAATCTGAAGTCTCTGTTTGGCTCACTTTATAGCACTGCAGGCTACTCTCTGCTCTTATAGCAGAACTATTGTTTCAGATTGATATAACAATCAATTTAAAGAACACAAGTTAGACACAGACATTAAATTAAAGCCTTCCTGCAGCTGTTTTTGATTGTTCAGGTTTTACACATCACAATTCCCGATTTCATCACATCTGTTGGTGTCTTTGTCTGCCTGACCTGCAAATGTCATGAGGACATCACAGTTCTCTGTGGGCACCGTTTTCATCCAAGACTTATGAGACATGAAGTGTCTCCCAGCCTGCAGCAGACGCTTTCCAAACAGCTTATCTGAAAGACAGAGACGGAGAGGCAGAGGGAAAAACAAGGACAGCGTCACTTTCCCAGAGACAACCAGTGTGAGGAGCAATGACATTTCTACCATTATTGTCAAACCCGTTTAAAAACTCTTGCACGTGCTGTTTCAACACACACAGAAACCACTAATGAAGCTGTCCTTCTCAACAGGACATGACGATCTTCAGCTTCACAGCATAAGAGGAACAAAACTTAGTCTGAGCTGTACAATCTATAAGCCGCAAATTGTCTGCAGTGTCTCTTTTTCAAAAAGACTAAAAAGTTTTCGCAATCAAAAAGCAGCAAATTTTTATTTCTATTCTTACACAACCTAAATTGCAAAAACAAAGAATGAAATGATTTGCAATAAATCCAACATAACCCATACATTATTTATTATGGAATACAGCAAATCATCTTGCTGGCCATCTTGGATTTTGACATGGCAACCCAATTTTCAAAAGGGGCCTTTTTTATGCCTAGCTGTAGCCATGTAAGAGACGTGAGACAGTTTAACCTGACACACTTCTACTTTAATTAATTACTTATTCAACACTCGTTCAAGGTGAGAATAGTAATTCACTGATTCTCTTCTTTTTTCAAGGATTACACAATTGTGTGATCAGATGAATGGATACAGTATGAGTGATAATGAGACGTAATTATATTTGATTCATCAGAGATGCAACCATTTATTTAAACAAATCATTAACCAGACATATATACAGTGGATTGGTCTAATCAGCTTCTCCTATAAGTTAACACATCAACAGTTGAAAATCACGCGTCCGTAACTTCACTAATCGACGTATCTTTCAAGGAACAACAACAGATTAAATTATGAGATCTTAAAATAACTTAATCTGCAGGCTTTTAGCTCAAGGTTCTGGCGAGGATGGATAAGGAAAAAGTTTAAGGAGGAGAAAGATGGAGGAAGAAAAGGAGAAGGGAATTATCTTGAAGTGTGGCAGACTCTTCGGCCGGCGTCCGCTGGACTCAGGTTCGCTATGAACAACGACTTTTTATCAAAAAAGGCGTTCAATACAGAAACAACTGGACTTTATTTGTAACAGAAGACGTTTCGCTCATCATCCGATGAGCTTTCTCAATTCAATGAGGAGACTGTGAGAGGGAGAGAGAAGTTATAAGCAAGCTGGGCCACTGGTACACACCATACTAGGTAAATTGGAAGCTAACACTAAACTGTACCTAGTTTGATGACACTAAACTAACACTAAACTTTACCTAGTTTGGTGTGTACCAGTGGCCCAGCTTGCTTATAACTTCTCTCTCCCTCTCACAGTCTCCTCATTGAATTGAGAAAGCTCATCGGATGATGAGCGAAACGTCTTCTGTTACAAATAAAGTCCAGTTGTTTCTGTGTTGAACGCCTTTTTTGATTTATCATGTCCTGGACGACTGAGAATCTTCACCAGCAACGACTTTTTACCTTTGCAAAGATTCTCGGTCCCAACTCCGGTAAAGTAGGCTAGCCTTAACGTGCACGGACCGTCCATCCAGCTACGTTTTGCAAGCTTCCAAGTGTTCACTTTCAGCGGCTCGCATGAGGTCCGCGTCAACCTAACCGAGGTAGCAGCACTAGTTCCGGTTTGGGCTTTCAAGATAAAATATTCCTCGAAGGAAAATTCACTCAAAGTTGGAGCTTAGAAGCTCGAGGCGGACTTATAGCCAGCATGCTATAATTCCTTAAACCGTCTCAGTCTGCGTGAAAATAAGAAAGATCTCGAGTATTCACACCCTCACCCATGAGGACAGTTCAGCGTTACCAGTGAACCTAACATACATGGGTTAGGGCTAGACATGCAAACTCCACCCAGAAAGTCCTCAGGCCTAACCACTGCACCACCGCTTCATCATAGAAAGATGCTATTTGCTTTGAAACGTTTAATCCTCTCAACAGTTCTGCAGACACTCCTGTCCCGTTGGCTGTTTAACAACCTGGGTGTGATTTTTAACATTTTAAGATTTGAATATACAGTAAAGACCAGTATAACTGTGAAATACAGGTAATCCCCGACTTACGAGCGAGTTCCGTTACTACAACTATCTCGTAAGACGAAAATCTCGTAAATCGGGGACTACCTTTTATACCGCACGAGCCGCCACTGATACAGGTACATGTATGTAGGGGCGGCCGTGGCGTAGTGGTAATGGCAGTCGTCCCCCGATCGGAAGGTTGGCGGTTCGAATCCCGGTTCCCCACACCATGTGTCGTTGTGTCCTTGGGCAAGACACTTAACCCCGAGTTGCTCCCGGTAGGACTGGAAAGCACCTTGCATGGTAGTCTGCCGCTACCGGTGTATGAATGTGTGTAGCATTCAATGTGTGTAGCGCTTTGAGATTTTCACTAATGAAAAGCGCGTTATAAATTGAATTCATTATTATTATTATTATTATGTGCGGTAATGAACAGTCACCAAGCACTTCGCCTATCCTAACACTTTAAAACATTTTAAAAGAACATACATAAAAAAATAAATAATAATTTCTTACTCTGAGCTGCAGCTTCTAGGGAGTGGTGGCGCAGAGGTTAAGAAGGTGCGCTTGTAATCGGAAGGTCGCCGGTTCAAGCCCCGGTACCGACAACATCAAAGATGTGGGTGGGATAAGTGAAGCGGTCACACTTATCTCCTCCCTCATCTGCCCCACTCTGGGCCCTTGAGCAAGGCCCTT
>JBBPBX010034200.1:10989-32778 GCA_038048925.1 Garcialebias charrua
CCGTCCATCCAAAACCATCTGTGCATTATTTGTTGTTAGCCACTCGCCATTAGCTGTGCTCGTTAGCCTGTTAGCCCCTCCAAAAAGGCTGTCGGCTTTGTTTCTCCAAGTTAGCTTGGTGTCCCCCGATATCTTAGACTGCCAGGCGGACATCCAGGCGAGCTCCAGGAACCTCTGATCGCACAAAGCCAGCTGTCGGCTGGAGCTACGAGGCTGCTGGAGCTATCTGGCTAATGTTAGCTCGTTGCTAATCCGGTTCAGCTGGCTGTCTGCTGCTTCACGCGGTTAACAGTGTCATGTTGCTTCATCCATCCGTTCCTCCACAAAACCACCGTTCAGCTCCAGATCATGTATCCGAGCGCAGGAACCTCTGATCGGATTCGGACAAAGCCGGCTGTCGGCTGGAGCTACGAAACTGGAGCTGGCTAAGGTTCAACTCGTGGGCACTGCCGAAAACTGACTGACTGCCGAAAACTGGCGGAAACTGGTGGAAACTGCCGCAAAACTTTGTAAATCGGCTTAAAAATTAAAAAATATGCACTGTACTGTAATTATAATAATAATACTTTATTTGTAAAGCCATTTAAAACAACCACAGCTGCAACAAAGTGCTGTACGCATGAAATTAAGAACATTTAAACACACACACAAAAAAAATATATATACATATTTTTTAAATTTCATATTTTTATTAAATATGATAGCTCGTCAATTCGGAACCTTGTAAGTCGATGTGCTCGTAAATCGGGGACTACCTATATAGATTAAATATGATTGTAAAGACAAATTCTCACATTAAAGGCCTAGATTAGACCATTATAACGCTCATTGTTGGTCTTAAACAGTCTTCCCTGTTTACGAGTACTGCTCCCCCCCCCGCAGTGCAAAAAGCTTGAACACACAACTTTACAGTTGGCGTCTCTTCACCGGCTTATATTTAAAACTTTAAATGGATGGGCCTCGTTTTATTTAAGAGATTTTCTAAACATTCCCACATTAGTAAGAGCACTGTGGTCAACCAGCCATTTGCTCTGAATGTTCCAAGATCCTGATAAAAACAAAAAGGCCATCAGGCTTTTACAGTGGCAGCTCTAAATATGGAACCGTTTACCTCTCCTTACATGCACGGCTCCAACTGTAAGACACCGTATAGACCGGGGGAGTCCAATGGTCCTAAAGGGATGCTTCTCTGCTCCAACACACCCAATTTGAATCAATGAGAGACGAACCCTCTTCTGCAGAACTTTAAGACTTGTTGAAAACAACTAAAACGTGCAGGATGGTCACCCTAGAGGACCAGAATTGGGGCGCACTCCCGTTAAATAAACCTTGTCGTTGTTGACAAGTGAAGCAAGCAAGACCCGGTTTATGGGAGCAGCCATATAGTATTGAATTGAGTCAGTCTCCCCACCATCACAGACATTTACACCTCCAGATGCAGGAAAAGAGCCACCTGCATCATGAAAGACCTCACTCACCCAGCACACTCACTCTTTGCCCCACTCCCCTCAGGACGGAGGTTGAGGAGCATCAAGTGTAGAACCACTAGACTGAGGAACAGCTTCTACCCTGAGGCTGTTAGACTCATGAATAAATAAAAATAAAATAAAAAATAAACACTGCAAAATATCACATCATACTGATGCTGATCTGTTTTCTTGTTGCTGTGTTCATCTGTGTTCATCTGTGACCATCTGCTCATACAAACTCATGTTCGTGCTGCTGTTTATTCCCACTATATTAAGCTTAGTGTATTACTAGTTGATGCTTTTCTTAGTTAGTTCTAGATGTTATTACTGTTTTTCTCTTTCATTTGTTGTTGGATGTAACTGGGACCTCGTGTACATAATCTCGTTTTCATCTCATGTACCACATGCGGTGCAAATGACAATAAAGACTCTCTGACTCTGACTCTGAATTCTTGGAACCAGTCCATGCACAAGCGATGAGAGGCTTTAAGTCCTGTTTCATGCACACTCACATTGTTAAACATTCTTCATTTTAAATCATCCATCCATCCATCCATCCATCCATCATCTTTACTCACTTCTTCCTTTTTGGGTCACGGGGGTCACTGGGCAGGAGGAGGGGGACACCATGGGCAGGTCTCCAGTCCATCACATGGACACATAGAGACAAACGAGACAACCATTCACTCTTCACTCACATTTAGGGACAATTTAGAGTTACCAGTCAGTCTAACATGTATGTTTTTGCTCTGTGGGAGGAAACTGGAGTACCTGGAGAAAACCCATGCAGCATGGAGATAACATGCAAACTCCACCCAGAAAGGCCCCCGCCCCCAGCCATGATCTGGCGACCTTCTCGCTGAGAGGCAACGCCTCTACCAACTGATCCACCATGCCACCCCCTTTGAAAGCATGAAATCACTAATTAGAAAAAAGAAAGAAAAAAAACACACGCTGGATCCAGTCTACTGGAAAGGCCGGGTCCTGTTCCAACTGAACCGTCTGGGGTGCTCTCTGCTCAAGAATCGATTTTGATTCACCTCGTCTTTTGATTTGGGCTGAGAGTGAAACTTTTCTGAAGCAAAAACCTTTGGCCTGTCTCAGGGCTCCACGTCTTTATCTGAACGGATGATTCGTCACGTGCACTCTTTGATGTTGTAACTGACTCTGCAACACTGATGTTCATACACTCTTAATGATGCAGACAATCATATTGATGTATTTAAATAGCTTTTCTATCACAGCTGTCCTATTACCAAACATTTACCCAAATTCACTCCCCTCATTATTCTCATTTACAAGTTACAGCCGTGCTCATTCCTTAATTTGATCACAGCAGCACCTCTTTCATTTTATTTTTTCTTCTTCCGGCACTCGGCAAGGCAAGTCGCATATCTTTCTGCTCTTCCCCCCCTAAGTTTTTCCTACTCCCTGCTTGCTTTTCGTCTCGTCTGCGACCCTTCAGCGCTCACTCGAACCAATATGGAATTAATAAATTGGGCTGTTTCTTCAATGGATAAGATTTTTTCCACGAAGCGGACCGTGCCAGGAGAAGCTGTCTGTCCCTCCGACACACACGCGGCTGGATACGTGCTGGACTCGTGGGGTCAGTGGCAGCCCATGTGTCTGACCGTCTTAAGTGTCGAGGACGTGGAGGATTTGTGGATTATTGGAATATTGGTAGCAACTGCTCTGTTTTTTGGCGTAAGCGGAGTTGTTTGTTACTGGAAGCTGAGGGAGGCTTCGGCAGCTATCAGCGCGCTGTCGACACTACCTGATCAGCAAAATTCTCTGAACCGGGCCGTGAGCTCCTCATCCCAGCTGTTGTATGAGCTCAATCGCTCGCTTGGAGCGGTGGTGGACCACCGCGGACCTGCAGGGCGCTTTGGGACTTGTTTACAGCCACCCCGGATCAATCAAGGGACAGATGGGGGTTCATAGAGCGGGACCACATATTATTTGGATTTTTTTGGCCATGAAACAGCACCACAGACTTGATGGCGGCAGTGGAAAAGAACACTGTGGTCTATTGGATAACAAACAAGACTATTATCTGGCTTCTGCACATGTCCTTGAAAAAGAAGGCTGTCGGAAGCCATTCTCCTGGGAGTGTGGAGCTGAAGAGACCTGCTGCCCTCCCCTCCCCCCCCAGAGATTTCTGTGCAGCCTCAGATAACGCCCAGCTGCACATCTGCTGAACTTGTGTTTGTCTGAAGTTACTCACAGACTCTATCTCCTTGCCTGCCGTCTCTCAATTTGTTATTGTAACTAAATGTGCTTTTTGATATGGTTTTTACTGGATCACGCGGTGTCTTGAAGACAAAACGTGATTCATCTTTTTTTAATATCAACGCTGTAAAACCCCGTGTCTTTGCCTGTTTTCCTGCCTTTGACCTTCATCTGGGGACAGATGAGAGCGGCCGCGCTATAAGCATATCATGTGTTGATAAACATGTCATGTGTTTTGTTGAGCAGCAGCTTTTTGCACTCATTCTCTCTCCTGGATGACTGTAACTACATATTTACGCTGTATCGGTGAAAATTGATGCAATGTTAATAAACCTATCTTGTATCTTGTATCTCTCTTGTATCTTATATGACATATGTTCATGAAATAAACAGCAGGAATCCCTCTGCTGTGTTTTGATTCAGCAATTTTTACCCATTGTCCGTACGAGTATGTGGATGCAGCTGCACTGTGCACGCTGCGTATGACTGTAAACACCCGGCGCAGCACAAACACATTCAGATCGATGTAATAAACACAGGAGGCTTCTGACTCGCTTTCCAATAAGAGCACATTTATTGTCCTGGAGCACAAATGACTTCGAACCCCGTGGGTCAGTGTGTCCTTCTGTCTAATGAATGTGCAGTCAACACGATTAATGCCACTGGACTCACTCTTTATCTCATTTCATCCTCTCATCTTTCCTTTTCTAAACGTCCTCGCTCTCCTCCCTGTTTTTTCCTCCACCTGACTCCTCCAACCTGTCCTCTGATCCGCAGGCGAGACGTTCTCGGAGAACTACAGTCACACGGAGAAGTGCACGCCATGCACCCAGTGTACCGGCCTGATGCGCATGGAGACGCCCTGCACCGACTCCAACGACGCCAAATGTGTCTGCAACTACAACTACTTTTACGACAAGATGTCTCAACAATGCGAGCTGTGCACCGTGTGCCCGGTGGGGCAAGGCGTGTACTCTCACTGCGACCACGATCACGACACGGTGTGCGAGGAGTGTGTGGACGAGACCTACTCTGTGCGGGAAAGCTCCCTCGACCCGTGCTTGCCCTGCACCATCTGCGACGAGGAGTTCGAGATAGAGATGGCGACGTGCACGCCCACCAGCGACTCTGTCTGCTATAGTAAGTTTGTTGCACGTTCAAATCCCATCCTGCCTCGTGTTCAGGAACCTTTGTACATCAGTTGTCAAAGCACTGCTTGATCGGCAGCTACATGTCAGTCTGATTAGGCTGCACCATGACTGTTGAACTGAATGGAGTTTAATCCAGTTCAGTTTATTTATAGAGCGCCAAGTCACAACAGAAGTCGTCTCAAGGCACTGAACAGAAACATTCATATATAAAAATAATAATTTAACATTATTTATCTGAGGAGCAGACTGCTTTGAGTTTAACCCCATCACAGAACTCTCATCTTGAGCAAGCATGAGGGCGACAGTGGAAAGGAAAAACTCCCTCATGAGGAAGAAATATTTAGCAGAACCATGCTCAGTCCATCTGCTTCAATCTGCTGGGTTTGGTAGGAACAAATACACAATGGCAGGTCAAGAATCACATGTTAAGATAGAAACAAATGAAGACTATTACAGGTAGTCCTCGACTTACGATGGAGTTCCGTTCCTACGTGGCATCGTAAAGTGAATTTTGACGTAACTCGAAACATACGTCCAAACTGCACCTTATACGTACAGAACTGTATT
This sequence comes from Garcialebias charrua, assembly GCA_038048925.1. Taxonomy (NCBI): domain Eukaryota; kingdom Metazoa; phylum Chordata; class Actinopteri; order Cyprinodontiformes; family Rivulidae; genus Garcialebias; species Garcialebias charrua. The sequence goes on from JBBPBX010034200.1 coordinate 16,406, forward strand.
TTACCAAGCACTTAGCCTATCCTAACACAGTACCCTATATAATTATCAAAAAACCCATACATTTCAGAGCCATAATGAAGGGGGAAAAAAGAGTTAATTTCCAACTCTGGAATGCTGGTGAAGCCATTTCCTCCGTTTCTCCCTCCCTCCTCCGGATTCTCCATTCGTTTACGTTGTAAAACCGCCCTCCATAAAACAGCTACTTTTCCACAACTGCTGCCTGTTTCTCCCTGTCCAGCTTGCTCCAACAAGTTTTGTTTTGTTTTTTGAATGTCCAGAGGACCAGACTTAGCTTCATTAGAGAGTACAGGCAGCTGTATCCTCCACAGCTAGCAAAACGGGAAACGGGAAACTGCCAGAAACTGCCGGAAACTGCGTAAATCGGCTTAAATTTAAAGTCCAACACCCACCATGTTTTCAAATTGCATCGCCATTAATATTTATTAGTTTATTTAAAAATAATACAGGAGCGTTTATTTATATTGTAGAGAAATAACGCTAAATGTGTTATTTCATGATTTATAGCAGATTTTAGCATGCAGCTCCGGGAAAATCTGCCCCTCTCCATATATGGGCATTCACATGGGCATTCACGTCACTAAAGTGACGCCTTGGAGTTACAGGCGAGCGAGGAAAAGAAAAAGCGAAGCATTTTTAAATATTCCCTAAAGCTGCCTGTTGATTAATCCTGCTGTCGCTCACTCATGTCTATCATATTCTGAGCGAGCATCCACGTAGACATACTAGTTTAATTCATTTGATCGCGACAAATTCATTCATTTCCGCATCGGCTTTTTATTCTCTCCCCCGTGACCAGACAGGTCGAGAGTACAGAAAGGCAGCCGCGCAGCGGAGCTCTGCGCGCGTGCTCCCCCGTGCTCCCCGCAACAAGGCTGACGAGAGCAAATACATACACTCGAGGGAGCAAATTACACCGGCACGAATTCGGAACTTCAAAGGTGACCAGCGGAACGAGGAGCCAGAGACGCGCGCGGCTCGCTCCTCTGGGCAGAATGGGTGAGAGCAGCAACGGTCCGCAGCGGTGTTATAAAATAAATAATAAATAAAATCAGAGCGCTGGTCCATATGTACACACAAATGCACCAGGAAATATGCAGTTTTAACTCCCACTCTCTCTCATAAACCTCCATGGAAACTCACTCCTGCCTTCTGCCTTCTGGGTGGAGATGTAACAAAAGTCACATGACACTTCGGGACTCTTCGGCCAGGTTTCCGGATTCATTCGGGAGTGTTTTTTTTTTTTTTTAACCCTCGCCTGGCCCAAATGCAAAAATGAAAATAGACATAATATTAAATTACAGTAATTGTCCTATATGGTGAATTGTTACTGTCATGGTGGGTGTTGTCCTTTAAACAAANGGTGGGTGTTGTCCTTTAAAGCGTTATTATTATTTGTGTATTCTTCAGGTATGGGGCCTGTCCATATGAATGAAGTCAAGTGCTCAGGATTTGAGAAGTCCATAACTGAGTGTTCCTTCAACAAGGAGATCGTTGACTGCAGCCATGAGGAGGACGCCGCAGTCAGATGCAATGTCCCGGCAATGGGCTTCAACGAGAGGGTCAGTCTCTGCCTTTATAGCTCTCAAACTGTGGAACAAGTTCTGCTGGTGGGACTCACAATTCAATTCAGTTTATTTATATAGCACCAGTTTACATCAACGTTGTCTCAGGGCACTTTACAGAAACATTCACATACATAGAAAAGCCAACTAGAAAAGTTCTCTAATGCCTCTTATCAACAGGTCCTGTTCGCGCTCGTTCGGGCTCGTTCGTAACTAGTTAACAACTAGTTATGGGGTGTACCCACAGGGTCCTGTTCACGTGAAACCGGTCCTATTTTGGTGCCTGCCTCACTGAGGTACAAAGGTCCGGTTCTCTAGGGTCCAGTTATGACATCAGCACAGTGTGGTCACTGATTGGTCAGGGGGCGTAGTCCTAGGTCGGAGGGCGGAGATTCAGTCTTCTCCAGTAGGTGGCGGTATGCACCTGAACGTTGTTTGCAATCCGCCAAGAAGAAGAAGAAGAAGAAGATTCAGTCTTCCAGGAAATGCAAACTGCCATCCCGCCAAACTCTAGAACAACAAGTTGGAGGAGCACATTTTTGAGAATTAACACAGGCTAATAATTATGTCACAACCGTGGTCAAACGCGGAGGTTCAGGCTTTTCTGTATTTGCTGGCCGATGAAAACATTCAGAGGGAGCTGGATGGAGTGACGTGCAATGAAAAGATTTTTCAAGAGGTGTCTGCGCAGGTGAGTGTTTTCTAACTTTAAGCATATTTCCAGTGAGTCATGCAACTGTTTCTTAGCTTTTTTGGACTGCGGAAAGACCGTTTCAGAGACTGACTTCAGGCAACAGCCGAGAGGCTTTTAGGAAAAAAAAAAAAGATGGCGGAACGGCTCGTTTCTCTGAAATATAACAAGAAAATCACATAAACAATATTTGTTAGCTCGAAATTGTAGCAGAGGAGGTGTGTCTGAGTCTATCATTTGCTTAATAAATGCACTTTAATGGTCTAATTCGCCGAGTTGGCAGCTGTTTTCAAGGTTCGAAGCAGAGCAGAATGTGGTGTATGGCAGGCCGTTTGAGTCATTAATAGCGAGTGAAGATTCTCAGTCATCCAGGACATGGTAAATTCTAAAAAGTGCAAGGAAGGAAAAAAATAGTCTAAAGCATAGTATAATAAATAAAGTCCAGTTGTTTTTGTCTTGAACTTTTTTGAATTTATCATTATAGCCACGTTTTCATATTACGTGATACAACCGCCAACTTCATGCCATACATGTTACTTCTGTTTTTGTTTTTGGTTTGATTTGGTTCAGTCAGAATAAATGGAAACGGTCATATCTCGGTCCAAAAATGGTTTATAAATATGGGGAAAAATCCATAAATTTGTCACTTAGGCCTATAGGCCTGTATTAATGTGTAATGTGATTTATTTCAGGTTAATCAGTCAGTTCCTGTGTAAAGATCCTCTAGCCGTGGGTGTCCTTGGAGAAGGATGGGACAAGTCACTGCACTGTAAAGCAAGTATGCCATGACAGAAACACTCCAAACTTTGAAAATTACAGATAAAAGCAAAGGACAATGATGTTTAGAGGAGATTATAACAATAATTTTGTGTTGTTTGCCAGATGGGGCAGTGAAAACAGCCAGACAGACATATGAAGCCATCGCTGAACTGCTGCATCAGGATCTGATCTTGTGACTCCAGACTACACATCAACTGCAGCCGAACAGACCTCAGAGCTTCTCCTGATGCTCTGCTCTCCTGCACCTTGTCCACATTGTGCCAAAGATGTCCTCGGTGCCTCAGTAAAAAAAAAAAAACAGTCCTGCATTGACAACACAAACAGGTCCTATGAACTCAGCAGATGTCATACAAGCTCAGTTTGTGACGGAGCAGGGGTACTGTGACTTCATGGTGTTTTTCATTCAACCTTTATTTAGTCAGGTAAATCTCATTGAGCCTCGTGGACTCTTTTACAAAAGCGACCTGCTACAAACTAAAGAACTTTAGTTCTGGGTCAGATGACTTTATTCACAGAGGATTGTGTCTGATGGTGAGTTCTTTACAGAAGCAGTGAAAAATGTAGAAATGTTCTACAGGTCAGCATTTTTACCTGAGCTATTGGCCAAATTTTACTTTTAATTATTGTTACATGTTTTGGAACAACAGGTTAAGATTCCAGTGATGATATTTTAAGTTCATATTTCATACATAACTGCAGATTTAGTAATATGTTTTTCTGTTTCTACAAATAACACCAATCTTTCATTTTTTAAAACTGTTACAATTTTATTGACATGTAACATTTACAGTATTTAAATAAAGTTGCTTTGATATTTTGATTGGAATTGATTGATTACATATTGTTAAGTTTATATTACAAATGTTTTAGTTTGGAACACACTTGTTGATCAACTGGGACAATGGAGCGGCGCAGATTTTTTAGGATGCATGCCACTTTCAGTTTTGTCCAAAGTAGTGTACTCCACCATCATCAATGTGTGTATATATAAATATATATGTATATATATATATATATATATATATATATATATATATGTATATATGTGTATATGTATGTACTGTATATATAAATATATATGTATGTACAGTATATATTATGTATGTATGTGTACATATATGTGTATATATACACACATATGTATGTATATATATAAACACGTGTGTGTGTATATATATATATACTCACGCATATGTTTGTATGTGTACACATGTATGTATATACAATATATATACATATATGTGTATATATACACACACACATATATATATATATATACTGTATATGAACATTTGTCTGTGGCTGAAAAAGCCACAGACAAAGCAGAATGTTCAAAAAAGAAACAAGCTCATCCACTTTGGTTGTGTGTTCTTTTCCAGCTCTTCTTCTAATGTGTGTGTTAGTGGTTAATAAAGAGCTTAATGTATCACTAGCGCCACCAGCTGGTTAGAAGCGTTGATATTAATGATCCACCCACTGCAGGAGAATTACCCGCCCACTGCAGGAGAACTTCACGCCCACTAAAGGGGTCCTAAGCGCGCAGTGGGTACAGAAATAAACCGGTCCCAAAGGAACTGGCCCAAACTAGCCACAATGGGACCTTACAGGAACCAGACCTGTGGATAAGAGGCATAAGGAAGCCAGCAGACTTGTTGAATCTTCACTTCTTCACAGTCCCCCATCCTGAGCAAGCACAATGGCAACAGAGGAAAGGAAAAACTCCCTTTTAACTGAAAGAAACCTCCAGCAGAACCAGACTCAGGACAAGCAGCCGTCTGCTTTGACCGGCTGGGTTTAAGAGGACAGGAAAGAGAGGCAGACGAACACAGAATAACAGGTCCAGATAGATGTAGATGCAGGTGTACCTGAAAGACAAAAATACATGTCAACGATAGAAAAGATCATTACAAATACAAAACAGGTTGAGCAGAGTAAGTAAAGACAGTATATGGTGAAGAAATGTTGTCAATTTGTCCTCCAGCTGTCTAAGCTTATAGCAGCATAACTAAAGGAACAGCTCAGGAAACCCAAGCCAACCCTAACTATAGTATTTAGCAAAAAGGAAAGTCTTAAGCCCAGTCTTAAAACTGGACAATGTGTATGTCACTAGTGATGGTAGTATGAAACAAAAGCTTCAAAACATGCTTCTAACCTTGCAGTAAAATTACATTGGACCACTGCTTCGGAGCCTGTTTTGGTGCGGAAGAAGTCACGTTACACGTGACGTCCGAAACACAAACTGTTTCGTTGTCGGAATGAATCACTTGACTGGTTCACGGTCCAATCAGCTGATTCCCTGGCACCGCCTCGTCTCGATTCTGACAGGTGACATGTTGAGACCGTTTTCAATTGAGAGGACTCAACACTATAAAACAGCTCTAAAATGTTTGTAATGTGTTGGGGGAGTAGGTGTTTTTTTGCTGTTGTGTGGTTATTGTTGAAAATTAGTACAAACTGGTTGATCCACTATGAGAAGGTGCTATTTATAAGACTGAGCTGAATACAGTGCCTCAGAATGAAGAATCCTTTTGGCTGAAAGACAAAAGTTTACTACAATTTTGTCTTTTTTTGAACCCATTCAGAGGACCTGACTTAACTTTTTTGGATTTTTCTACCTGGATTATTGAGCATTCATCATGATGTAAATAATGGCTCTTCTTCATACATTAAAGTTAGCCATGAAGTTGCTCAGGGCTCAATGCTTGGACCAACACTCTTTACTTTAAATATGCTTCCATTCGATAAAGTTATTAAACAGAATGGAGTACATTTTCTTTGCTATGCTGATGATTGTCACTTATATTTGTCCATGAAACCCGATGAATCCAATCAGTTACTAAGATTACAAGCACGTCTTAAAGACATAAAAAACTGGATGACCCTAAATTTTCTGATTTTAAACTCAGACAAGACAGAGGTTTTGGTTTTTGGACCTGAGCATTTTAGGAATAAATTTTGCAGTATTTCTCTTTGCATTGCATTATTTTGCCTCCAATTCTTTAATGAAAAGCATACAAACTTGGTGTTATTTTGATCACGTCTTTTAACACCCACATTAAAAACAGTATGAGAACCATCCTGATGCATGCTCAATAATCGAGGTAGAAAAATCTGAAAGAGTTGTCTGGTCCTCTGGACATTCCCAAAAAAAAATGTGTAGAAACATTTAGTCTTTCATCCGAAATACTTCCTCAGTCTGAGGGGCTGCATTCAGCTCAGTCTTACGGTAAGACTGAGCTGAATACAGTAAGACTCTTACCTTCTCATAGTGGATCAACCAGTTTGCTGCAGACAGCCAAAGCCAGCTGCTCATATGATCAAGGAGGACCATCAGCCTAACGATGGATTGTTAGCACCCTGATGGTTGTTTGCTATTCACAGAGGGCTGAGTGATACTAGCAATAACAGCATTGTAAGAGGGGGACAGTTGAACCCGGAGGCCTCCACCTCTGTTTAATGATGGACGGTTTCTTTTCACAAAGATGGCCTCCTTTACTCCTCTCTCAAACCATCGTTCCTCTCTATCAAGGATGTGAACATCTTCATCCCTGAAAGAGTGACCGCTGGCCTGGAGATGAGTGTAGACCGCAGAGTCCTGACCTGATGATGTTGATCTTCTGTGCTGGGCCATCCTTTTGGCCAGTGGCTGTTTAGTTTCCCCGATATAAGACTGATCACAGCCCTCCTGACACTGAACAGCATACACAATATTACTCTGTTTGTGCCGGGGGACTGGATCTTTGGGATGAACCAGTCTTTGCCGTAATGTATTTTGGGGTTTAAAAGCCACTGGGACGTTGTGTTTAGAAAATAAACGTCTCAATGTCTCTGAAACTCCCGCAACATACGGAATGACCACTGGTCTGGGTCTGGGTTCCTTCTTTTCACCTGATGGCTGGCTGGAGTCCTGTTTGGGTTTCTTCTCTGCTTTCAGGAAGGCCCAGTTAGGATATCCACATTTCTCTAGAGCCTGTTTTGTGTGTGATTTCTCCTTCTGTCTGGCTCCTGAGTTAGTGGGGACGCTGTCTGCTCTGTGATACAGAGTCCTGATGACTCCTAACTTGTGCTCCAGAGGGTGATGGGAGTCAAACTGTAAATACTGGTCTGTGTGGGTGGGTTTGCGGTACACCTCAGTTTGCAAATTTCCTCTATCAGAAACTGAGACCTCACAGTCCAAGAAAGCCAACCTGCCATTTCTTACATCTTCTCGTGTGAACTTGATATATTTATCCACAGAGTTGATGTGATCAGTGAAATGTTGGACTTCCTGAGATTTAATTTTAACCCAGGTGTCGTCAACATACCTGAACCAATGACTTGGTGGTCTCCCTGAAAAGGACGTCAAGGCTCTCTTTTCTACCTCCTCCATGTACAGGTTGGCAACAATAGGAGAAACTGGAGACCCCATAGCACACCCATGTTTCTGCCTATAATATTGCTCCCCATATGTGAAGTAGGTTGACTGCAGGCACAGTTTCAAGAGTTGACACAGTTGCTCTGTGGAAAGCGTGGTTCTGCTGTTCAGAGTGGTGTCTGATTTTAACCTTAAACAGACCACCTCTACTGCCTCATCAACAGGAATGCACGTAAAGAGTGATGTGACATCAAAAGAGACCATTGTTTCATCAGTCTCCATGATGACATCCCTCACCTTGTCCACAAAGTCCATGGTGTTCTGTATGTGGTGTAGTTGGGAGCTCAGAACACCATGGATTTTGTGGAAAAGGTGAGGGATGAAGATTGTTCAGTATCATTATCAAGAGTTCAGTAATCTGACAGCTTGTAGGTAATAACTGTAAATAAGTAATAATAATAAGTAATACTGTAATGTACATCTGGACATGTCATTCTGTGTTTGTTTGTTCCTCCATCCTGTCCTCTCAAACCCAGCTGTTCGAAGCAGATGGCCGCTTGTCCTGAGCCTGGTTCTGCTAAAGGTTTCTTCCTTTAAAAGGGAGTTTTTCCCTTTCCATTGTCTCCTTTGTGCTTGCTCAGGATGAGAGACAGTGACGAAGTGAAGATTCAACACAATCTGCTGCATCCTTAGATAGAGAACTTTCCATCATTTGGCTTTTATAATGTACGTGAATGTTTCTGTTCAGTGCCCTGAGACGACTTCTGTTGTGACTTTGCATTATAGAAATAAACTGAATTGAATTGATTTGAATGTTTTTTTAATGATTTTTGTTGTTGTTTTGGTGAGGACACTTGTAAATTAGATGTTTAATCTCAATGAGTTTCTCCTGGAAACGGAAAAATAAAGAAAATAATCCAAAGTATGAATTTAAACAATTTGAATATTTTTATTACGTAAAATTTAGAATCCACACTTGCAACTGCTTAAATATGGAGTCAACATATTTTAAGATGGGTGCCACAGTTAATGGGCCTTAAGATCATAAAAATGGGTATAACTCTCAGATTTACATATACAGGTAACCCCCGATTTACGAACGAGTTTGGGACCTAAGAACGGTTCGCAGGTCGATCTGTTCGCAGGTCAGACCTTCCGTACCCTCGTCACTCGGGGATGTCCTGTATTTTTTTTTTTTTTTGTGGTACCAAGTACTGTACAGTACGTACTTCGCCTATCCTAACACACCTAACACAGTGTAATTAATTAATACAGTACAGTAATAAAAATATAAATTAAATAAAAATATAATTTCTTACTTGGAGGTGGTCAAAGCCGCTGCTGCGTCCCGTGTTAGCTCCCTTGTTAGCTTCTGGAGCTAGCCAGGCCGGAGGTGTTCTCGCGGCGGCCTGGCACCATCGGCGATAAATCTGCAGCTGCCTGGGACATCCACAAAGTTCACAGAGACGTTTCCAGCTCGTAATTAATCCAATATGAAGCCATCCTGGTCACCAGTCTTCCAAACCTGGCTGCCTGCAGCCGTAACTATGACCTAAGATGGCGTCCGGTGTTAGCTTCTGGAGCTAGCCAGGCCAGAGCCTGGCCGGAGGTGTTCCCGCGGCGGCCTGGCACGATCTGCGATAAATCCGCTGCTGCCTTAGACATCCACAAAGTTCACAGAGACGTTTCCAGCTCGTAATTAATCCATATGAAGCCATCCTGGTCACCAGTCTTCGGGCCGGCTCCCGGCAGCTAGCCTAAAATGGCGTCCGGTGTTCTACATGAATTTGTGACCGGAGACCCCAGTGACTGAACCTAAAACGCCGTCCGGTGTTCTACATTAATTTGTGACCGTGTAAACTGAAGACCTACTTCCTGTTGCCCAAGATTGCTCAAAAATGATCAGAAATGATCTTTTTTATCATAATTATTATTTATAAAGCCTTTAAAACAACCATAGCTGCAACAAAGTGATGTACACATGAAATTAAGAACATTTAAACACAAAAAAAAAAAAATTTATTTTTTTTTTTAATACAGTAATTTCATATTTTTATTAAATATGATATGTTCGTAGGTCCCGTGGTTCGCAGGTCGATGGGGTCGTAGGTCGGGGGTCACCTGTATTGTGAAAAATCTGATGTAGTTGTTGACCTTCATCCCCAACACATACTACAAGCCATATCTACACAATGCATGACATCTTTGTTTAAACTTTGGCATTAACTGTTCGAGTAAGTCTTGTCTATTAGTTAGCAAAATATCTCCTGAACCAATGGGTAGGTTTTAATGAAACCTCCAAAAGGTAATTAGCAGCACTTACAAGGTCACATCTATTCATTCAGATTGATAATAAATTATAGAAACAGTTTTAATAAAAAAAAGAGTTAACAGATTTAATTTTCCCACAGCTGCGTCTGAGTGGAGGTCGTAACCCCTATGAAGGTCGTGTGGAGGTACTTATGGAGCGAAACGGGTCCTTAATTTGGGGGACGGTGTGCAGTGTGGGCTGGGGCACCATGGAGGCCATGGTGGTCTGCAGACAACTGGGCCTGGGCTTTGCCAGTAACGCCTTCCAGGTATGAGTCATTGCAACAAATCAAAATTTGAATACAGCACCTCAGACTGAAGAAGTCTTTCGGACGAAAAACGAAATGTTTCTACAATTTTTTTGTTTTGTTTTGTTTTGTTTTGTTTTTGAATGTCTAGAGGACCATACTTAACTTTTTTAGACTCTTCAAGATGGTTTTTCATGCTGACGAGTCCCAAATCCGCAAGTGGCATGTGATTCAAATCACTTCAAACTTACGGTTTAGCTCATAAATCAGCTGATTTTGAGTCTTCAAAGCACAAACCAGACCTTCACATAGACAGCAGTCTGATGAGCCAAATTAGCTGCAGGCGTCTTCTTTGTATGTTGATAAGGCAGGATCCAGACTATTCCAAACACAGGAAACCTGTTATCATAACTCCAATTATATGCAATTTCAGTGTCCTCGGTCGATAGCAGAGGTAGACACATCACCTCCAGAGATACATCCAGCTGCACACCTCGTCCGAGAAGATGAGTGTTCTCCAGGACCCTATTGCTTTGTTGAAAGAATTTGTAATATACGGCGAAAGTCCAGTTGGTCAGATCCAAAACAGTAGTTTCCATTTTGGGAGATGTGTAAAAAAATAAATAAAATAGGAGCTGCTCCGATACACAGACAGAGAGCAAAAATAAAGCAGGAGGGAAACGAAGCAGGAAGGAAAGCGTGCGCCTCCTTTGAGAGCTTGAGCCAAAGAAATTGAGATTGTTTTTGACATTTGGCTCATAAATACAATATAAAAAAAAAAACTGAAAATGCAATGATAAAAAAGCTCTGCTAAAACAATCATAAAAAATAATCTAAAAAAAAAAAAACCTCTAATATAAAGTAAGATAAGATAGAACTTTATTGATCCAGCAGGAAATTGTTGTGCCAGAGTTTCAGTACAAAGGAACATACACAAGGAATCACACGAGGTATAAAAAATAACAGAGAATATAAAATACCAGCAATTAAGTTCTAAAACAAGTCAGGTGCAGACAGAAACATTAAAGTGTTTATTGTTAATTGTTAATAATAGATACCTATGATAAGTTAAATTAATGGAAACAATGTTCCCTCACACGGACGCGGGTCACCGGGTTCCCACTCTGGAGCCTGGAGGTGGGGCACATTGGCGAGCACCTGGTGGCCGGGCTTTTATCCATGGAGCCCAGCTGGGCACAGCCCGAAGAGGAGACGTGGTTCCCCCTTCTCATGGGCTCACCACCTGTGGGAGGGACCAAAGGGGTCAGGCGCAATGTGGGATAGGTGGTGGCCGAGGGCGGGGACCCTGGTGTCTGATCCTCGGCTACAGAAGCTGGCCATTGGGACGTGGAATGTCACCTCTCTGGTGGGGAAGGAGCCTGAGCTAGTGTGTGAGGTTGAGAGGTTCCGGCTAGAAATAGTCGGACTCACCTCAACGCATGGCTCTGGCTCTGGAACCAGTTTCCTTGAGAGGGGTTGGACACTCTTCCACTCTGGAGTTGCCCCTGGTGAGAGGCCGAGCAGGAGTGGGCATACTTGTTGCCCCCCATCTTGGTGCCTGTACGTTGGGGTTCACCCCGGTGAACGAGAGGGTAGCCTCCCTTCGCCTACGTGTGGGGGGACGGGCTCTGACTGTTGTTTGTGCCTATGCGCCAAATGGCAGCTCAGATTACCCACCCTTTTTAGAGTCCTTGGAGGGGGTATTGGAGAGTGCGCCTCCTGGGGGCTCCCTTGTTCTACTGGGGGACTTCAACGCTCATGTGGGCAATGACAGTGATACCTGCTCTACACCAGCAGGGTCCTGGAGGGTGCATGCAAGTTTGCCCAACCAGTCTACATGTGCTTTGTGGACTTGGAGAAAGCGTTCAACCATGTCCCTCGGGGAGCCCTGTGGCGGGTACTCCGGGAGTATGTGGTACCAGGCTCTTTGATATGGGCTTTTAGGTCCCTATACGACTGGTGTCAGAGCTTGGTCCGCAGATTAGTCAGGCTCGTTCCCAGTGAGAGTTGGACTCCGCCAAGGTTACCCTTTGTCACCGAATCTGTTCATAACTTTTATGGACAGAATTTCTAGGCACAGCCAAGGTGTTGAGGGGATCCATTTTGGTGGCCTTAGGATCACATCTCTGTTTTTTGCAGATGATGTGGTCCTGTTGGCTTCATCAGTTCGTGATCTACAGCTTTCACTGGAGCGGTTTGCAGCCGAGTGTGATGCGGCCGGGATGAGGATCAGTTCCTCCAAATCCGAGGCCATGGTCTTGAGCCGGAAAAGGGTAGCATGCCCTCTCCGGGTCGGGGAGGAGGTCCTGCCCCAAGTGGAGGAGTTTAAGTATCTCGGGATCTTGTTCACGAATGAGGGAAAACTGGAGCGTGAGATCGATAGGCGGATAGGTGCAGCGTCCGCAGTGAAGCGGGCGCTGTACCGGTCTGTCGTGGTGAAGAGAGAGCTGAGTCAAAAGGCAAAGCTCTCAATTTACCGATCGATCTACGTTCCCACCCTCATCTATGGTCATGAGCTTTGGGTTGTGACCGAAAGAACGAGATCTCGGATACAAGCGGCTGAAATGAGTTTTCTCCGCAGGGTGTCTGGACTCTCCCTTAGAGATAGGGTGAGAAGCTCAGTCATCCGGGAGGGACTCGGAGTAGAGCCGCTGCTTCTCCACATCGAGAGGAGCCAGTTGAGGTGGCTCGGGCATCTGGTTAGGATGCCTCCTGGACGCCTCCCTGGTGAGGTGTTCCGGGCATGTCCCACCGGGAGGAGACCCAGAGGAAGACCCAGGACACGCTGGAGGGACTATGTTTCTCGGCTGGCCTGGGAACGCCTTGGGATTCCCCCAGAGGAGCTGCTCCAAGTGGCTGGGGAGAGGGAAGTCTGGTCCTACCTACTTAGGCTGCTACCCCCGCGACCCGACCTTGGATACGCGGAAGAAAATGGATGGATGGATGTTAATAATAGAGTTATTTTTATTGTCCAATGTGTAGAAAAGGGGAGGAGCTGAAAATGTTGATAGCCACAGGGAGGAAGGATTTCCTTTGGCATTCTGTGTCCATCACAGGGACACCTGGACAGGTCTCCAGTCCATCACAGGGACACATTGAGACAAATATTAATAAATTAATAAATAAAAATTGTTCATTCTCTCACACATTTTGTTATTCACCCTTTATTTATACAGGTTGTCTCATTGGGTCACAAGAACTCATTTTCAAGAGAGACCTGGTTTTGGGAGCAAATGGTTGGGGTTAAGGGCCTTGCTCAGAGGCCCAGAGTGGAGCAAATGAGAGTGGAGGCAGGTGTGGGTGTTTCACCTTTTCCACCTACATTTTGATGTTGACAGTACCGGGAGTTGAACCTGCAACTTTCCAATCACATGTCCATCTTCTCTACCCTCTGCGCCACCACTCCCCACCCACTCTCACCTAGGGACAATTTAGAGTTACTAATCAGCCTAACATGCATGTTTTTGATCTGTGGGAGGAAACCAGAGTCCAGTAGTCCCTCGTTTATCGCTGGGGATCTGCACCCTGAAGCCCCGCAATAAGTGAAAAACTGCTAAGTAGGAAAAGCAGCACAGGTAGTAAGAAGTAGTTTATTTTTATCCATCCATCTTCTTCCGCTTATCCGGGGTCGGGTCGCGGGGGTAGCAGCCTAAGTAGGGAGGCCCAGACTTCCCTCTCCCCAGCCACTTGGAGCAGCTCCTCCGGGGGAATCCCAAGGCGTTCCCAGGCCAGCCGAGAAACATAGTCCCTCCAGCGCGTCCTGGGTCTTCCTCTGGGTCTCCTCCCGGTGGGACATGCCCGGAACACCTCACCAGGGAGGCGTCCAGGAGGCATCCTAACCAGATGCCCGAGCCACCTCAACTGGCTCCTCTCGATGTGGAGAAGCAGCGGCTCTACTCCGAGTCCCTCCCGGATGACTGAGCTTCTCACCCTATCTCTAAGGGAGAGTCCAGCCACCCTGCGGAGAAAACTCATTTCAGCCGCTTGTATCCGAGATCTTGTTCTTTCGGTCATAACCCAAAGCTCATGACCATAGATGAGGGTGGGAACGTAGATCGATCGGTAAATTGAGAGCTTTGCCTTTTGACTCAGCTCTCTCTTCACCACGACAGACCGGTACAGCGCCCGCTTCACTGCGGACGCTGCACCTATCCGCCTATCGATCTCACGCTCCAGTTTTCCCTCATTCGTGAACAAGATCCCGAGATACTTAAACTCCTCCACTTGGGGCAGGACCTCCTCCCCGACCCGGAGAGGGCATGCTACCCTTTTCCGGCTCAAGACCATGGCCTCGGATTTGGAGGAACTGATCCTCATCCCGGCCGCATCACACTCGGCTGCAAACCGCTCCAGTGAAAGTTGTAAATCACGAACTGATGAAGCCAGTAGGACCACATCATCTGCAAAAAACAGAGAAGCGATTCTAAGGTCACCAAAACGGATCCTCTCAACACCTTGGCTGCGCCTAGAAATTCTGTCCATAAAAGTTATGAACAGAATCGGTGACAAAGGGCAACCTTGGCGGAGTCCAACTCTCACCGGAAACGAGCCTGACTTACTGCCGGCAATGCGGACCAAGCTCTGACACCGGTCGTACAGGGACCTAACAGCCCTTATCAAAGGGCCTGGTACCCCATACTCCCGGAGTACCCCCCACAGAACCCCCCGAGGGACGCGGTCGAATGCCTTCTCCAAGTCCACAAAGCACATGTAAACTGGTTGGGCAAACTCCCACGCACCCTCCAGGACCCTGCTGAGGGTGTAGAGCTGGTCCAGTGTTCCACGACCAGGACGAAAACCACACTGCTCCTCCTGAATCCGAGGTTCGACTATCCGACGGACCCTCCTCTCCAGAACCCCTGAATAGACCTTACCAGGGAGGCTTAAGAGTGTGATCCCCCTATAGTTGGAACACACCCTACGGTCCCCCTTTTTAAATAGGGGAACCACCACCCCAGTCTGCCAATCCAAGGGAACTGCCCCCGATGTCCACGCGATATTGCAGAGTCGCGTAAGCCAACACAACCCTACAACATCCAGAGCCCTAAGGAACTCCGGGCGAATCTCATCCACCCCCGGAGCCTTGCCACCGCGGAGCTTTTTAACCACCTCGGCGACCTCAGCACCAGAGATCGGAGAACCCGACCCAAAGTCCCCAGGCTCTGCTTCCTCAGTGGAAGACGTGCCAGTAGGATTGAGGAGGTCTTCGAAGTATTCCGCCCACCGACTCACAACATCCCGAGTTGAGGTCAGTAGCACGCCACCTCCACCATAAATGGTGTTGGTCTCGTACCTCTTTCCCCCCCTGAGACGCCGGATGGTGGACCAGAATCGCCTCGAAGCCGTACGGAAGTCATTCTCCATGGCCTCTCCGAACTCCTCCCACGCCCGAGTTTTTGCCTCAGCAACCACCCGAGCCGCATGCCGCTTGGACTGCCGGTACCTATCAGCTGCTTCCGGGGTCCCACAAGCCAAAAAGGCCCAATAGGACTCCTTCTTCAGCCTGACAGCATCCCTCACTGCCGGTGTCCACCACCGGGTTCGAGGGTTGCCACCACGACAGGCACCAACAACCTTGCGGCCACAGCTCCGATAAGCTGCCTCGACAATAGAGGCGCGGAACACGGCCCACTCGGACTCCATGTCCCCCGCCTCCCTTGGAACGTGTTCAAAGCTCTCCCGGAGGTGGGAGTTAAAGCTCCGTCTTACGGGAGACTCTGCCAGACGTTCCCAGCAGACCCTCACAATACGTTTGGGTCTGCCAGGTCTGACCGGCATCCTCCCCCACCATCGGAGCCAACTCACCACCAGGTAGTGGTCAGTTGACAGCTCCGCCCCTCTCCTCACCCGAGTGTCCAAGACATGCGGCCGCAGATCAGATGAGACGACAACAAAGTCGATCATCGAACTGCGACCTAGGGTGTCCTGGTGCCAAGAGCACATATGGACACCCTTATTCTTAAACATGGTGTTCGTTATCCATCCATCCATTATCTTTTACCCGCTTCTTCCATTTTGGGTCACGGGGTCGCTGGTGCCCATGTCCAACGATCATTGTGCGAGGGGCGGGGTACACCCTGGACGGGTCGCACGTCCATCACAGTGACACATACACACAAACAAACATTCACTCTCTCACTCACACCTAGAGACAAATTAGAGTTAACAATCAGTCTAACATGCATGTTTTTGGTCTGTGGGAGGAAACCGGAGCACCCAGAGAAAACCCACGCATGCACGGAGAGAACATGCAAACTCCACACAGAAAGGCCCCTGGACCGGGATTTGAACCAGGGACCTGCTCGCTGAGAGGCAGCAGCTCTACCAGCTGCACCACCATCCTGCCCACTTTATTTATATATATAAATACAAAGTACAGTATACTGTATATACAGTATGTGTATATA
>JBBPBX010034201.1:9225-21358 GCA_038048925.1 Garcialebias charrua
TACACCGTTAAACACTATATAAAACCAAAGCTAATCCCACACACCAGTTGGTTTCCGCTCCATATGTTCTCTTTTAAGAGGGATAAAAGTTCAACGTTGAATTTCTTTCCTTGCTTCGACACTGGGGGCTTTAATTGGTCACTTCAGGAAAAATGTGAAGTAAAAAGGAGCATCTAAAAACAAATCAATCTACATCACCAGATGTATTTCAATAAACCCCGACAGGAGCTCCGGGGACACCGTTAGGCTGTGAGCAGGGTGGGTTTCAGACTGAACTAATAAATATCGACACAACAGCAACACTTGCAGGATAATCATTTCCTCCTCTTTTTTTTTCCAGTCTCGCAACATGACGCAGTAAATTGGCTGGATTCTGTAAAATTCTTTTCATTACTTTTCCTGCATCACTCACAGCAGATATTGTATTTTGCAAGCCATTAAAATGAAATCAGTGTATTCCTGTAAACCAGCTGCCAACAGATGCACAGATTCATTCACACAAACTGTTTCAATATGCAAAGCCAAAATACAGTACTGTTTAAAGAACTGTAATAGAAGAACTGTCTCTGATTTTGTTTGTGCTGGGGTCGCAGGACCCCGACTGTTTCAGGTACTTTGCAACTATAATTTGGCTTGTTGCAATAGGAATATTAACTCTGGTGTCATCAACATACCTGAAATTAGGTCTGATATTTTTCAAACTCCTATTCTGTTGATTGTTTTGAGCATAGAGAAAGAAAATATTTATTGCATAAACATTTATGATCATATTTTTTGTGACTGAAGATGATAAAACTAGTAAGACAGAAAAACAATAAGATTTGGGTTTTATTTTCTCACCACTGAAGCTCCAAAGTCTCAAAACTTTGTCCTGGTCCATCAGTTCATTTGGATCATTTTTCTCACTTCGAGGGTGTGAATTAAAAAAATTAAATATATTTTCATTGTTGAGAACAAACTTAAAGGAGAAATGTAATCAAATCTGAAAAAATCGATATAACAAGAATTTCATATAGAAAAACAACACACATAAACATACTTAGTATGCTTTTTTCAAGTCAGTAGCTTAAAGAAATAGTTTTTTTACATTTTTCCTGCTACATGCCGAAGTGCAGTGATTTCTGTAGTAATTTTCTGGACGCACTTTTATGACACAATTAAGACCTCCTTTGCTATCTTACAATAACACTGAAGCTATAAACCCATCATTACTGTCCTCTTGTCTGTCATTTAAAATGGAAGCAGAAGACTTTTTTGAATCTGAAGGATATCACTTAAGTTTGTCAAAAACAGTTTGGTGATTTAGTGCATTAATGGGCATTTCTATCCTGGAAATACGAATAGCCTTCGCATGCTAACGTTAGCATGCTAGCGCCGTATGCTAACATGGAAGTGGGGGTGTTGAAAATGTCCTGAAACAGTTACCAATGTCTTGTTAAGCTCTGTATTCCACAGAACATAGTAGGATCTAAAATGATTTTTAAAGATGAAGGAGCAAGTTGAAACATGCAGGGTCTCCCTCCTTGCTAGCAGGCTCCATTGGGAGCTGCCTGGCAGTGTTGCCAGATAGAATCCAGGTTTTCCAGCCCAAAAATCTGTTAAACACCGCCGAAAAACCGCCCAATCAGAAAGTGTCACGTGACACATCACATACAGCAAAGCGGGGGGGGGGATAAGAGTTAGGTCCTCTGGATGGGTTAAAAAATTGTAGAAACGCTTCTTCTTTTATCCAACAGACTTTTTCTTTTTTTACTTCTGTATTTACAAAAAAAATTATATA
Source organism: Garcialebias charrua (assembly GCA_038048925.1). Lineage (NCBI taxonomy): Eukaryota > Metazoa > Chordata > Actinopteri > Cyprinodontiformes > Rivulidae > Garcialebias > Garcialebias charrua. The sequence continues at coordinate 11,006 of JBBPBX010034201.1, forward strand.
TATATATATATATATATATATATATATATATATATATATATATATATATATATATATATATATATATATATATATATATATATATATATATATATATATACAGGTAGTCCCCGAATTACGAGCGCTCTGATCTGCGAGGTTCCAGACTTACGAGCTGCGAATTTTTGGAAAAAACGAAAAAAATACTGAGTTTTCATGTGTTTTTTCACTACAGTTAGCAAGTTAAGCATATAAACACACGTTTCCGATCATTTTTATGCACTCAAAAGTAGTTTTTAGATGAAAATAGAGTGTTTTTAGGTGCGCTGGCGAAATTTACGAGCGGACTTCCGGGTTGCGAATTTTTGGAAAAAACGAAAAAAATACTGAGTTTTCATGTGTTTTTTCACTACAGTTAGCAAGTTAAGCATATAAACACACGTTTCCGATCATTTTTATGCACTCAAAAGTAGTTTTTAGATGAAAATAGAGTGTTTTTAGGTGCGCTGGCGAAATTTACGAGCGGACTTCCGGGTTGCGAATTTTTGGAAAAAACGAAAAAAATACTGAGTTTTCATGTGTTTTTTCACTACAGTTAGCAAGTTAAGCATATAAACACACGTTTCCGATCATTTTTATGCACTCAAAAGTAGTTTTTAGATGAAAATAGAGTGTTTTTAGGTGCGCTGGCGAAATTTACGAGCGGACTTCCGGGTTTACGAGAGAAATGGCGGCCGTTCCAAATTACGAGATTTCCGGTTTACGAGCGCCCCCTTGTGACGGATCTCGCTCGTAAATCGGGGAATACCTGTATATATATATATATATATATATATATATATATATATATATATATATATATATATATATATATATATATATATATATATATATATATAAATCACACACACACAGTACCCCCAACTCCTGTAAAGATATATCGGTGTTTATTTGTTCAATGTGATTAATCAAAACCAGTTAAATGTGATCATTGGTGCTCTTTATTAAGAAAATCAACATGTCACATTTCAGGAACTGATTATTATAGACACATTAAATGTTCACTAATGAATATTTCTATATTTATCATCACAGTAATAGTGTTACACACATTATTAGTTGTTAACACTCAAAATTAGTGTTTACCTATACTGTAACCTAAACATTTAAGGAATAAACATTTTTATTAATCACTTTAAAAGTTATAAATGTTGTCTTTGGTGCATGTTTGCTTTCCAAATATATGTCCAAATGTCATTCACACGGTGTGTGTGAATGACAGGCATAAAACACTTTGTAAAACGGTGCTTTATGAAGTTCAGTCCGTTTCCTTCTATCAGTTGACCGGCAGTTCTGCCACATCCAATATGGCGGCCGCTCTGACGTACCGCCGCTACGGACCAGCCCACTCAACGAGGTGTCCACTAAAACTGCCTCATCTGTTCTCTGTTGGGATCGCCCTGGCAGATGACAATAGCCAATCAGTGATGGAGAAAGGTCAGAGGAGCTTTGCTATGAAATAATGATGAATGATTGTTTGAAATTCATTTAATAGTTAACTCAGAAACCGCCGATCTGACTCCAAATCCGCCCAAATTATCACCACCCGCCCGAAGCTATTTTTAGCCGCTAAGTAGAGAGTGAAAACCGCCCAAATGGCGGTAAACCGCCCAATCTGGCAACACTGCTGCCTGGCTAACTAACTACGGTGGCCCTACACGGCCAAAATTCTACAGCGGCCGAATGCACAGGAGCGGTAAAAATACAATATAAAATTTTAAAAAAGTTTTAAAATCTATTTTGGGGCTTTTAGAATCGATTCTGAATCGCCAGGACTAAGAATCTTGATTCTTTAAAAAATAGATTTTTTTTGCTGCATCCCTAATTGCTACACACTGAAACCTTTTTGTCCACTACTAGATTTTTTTTTTTATTAACACAAACAGAACTACAAAACACTACATAAACAAAAAAATATATACAAACTCTTGTGAATGATAACATAACTACAGTCTATAAGCTAGGGGGCGGTTTACAAAATGATGAAAGTTGAAAAAATACTAGATACACACACTAATATTACTGTATGAGGGACGACCATTGCACTGCCTATGTCATATTCAGGGGACGGAGAGCAAGCAGAGGGAGGGGGGTCAAAAACACCAGATGAGAATTTTTTCACTTTGCAAAGTCTAAATTTGAGTTAGGATGACATTTTTGACTTGTGAAATTTTCTCAACAAGCTTATTTTATGCTTTTCATTAGACTACTATTAGCTTAAAAACACTTTTCATTTCTCCTTTAAATTTAGAGATTGTTTGAACTTGTAAATAAACTTTCATGAACAACGAGCTGAAATAATATGGACACATTGTGACACTGACAGCTGAGAGGAGTGCAGCTCTCTGCACAACGTTTCAAATTAAAAGAAAAGAAAATGTCTTGGCAGTTATCTTTAAATTTTTTCATGACATTTATCTGAACTTTAGAACTCAATTAAACCAAAGTGAAGTGAAGTGTATAACCTTTCGTTGAAACAATCCTGTTCAGCCGTGGATGTAAAAATGAGCTTCATCAACAAAGTTTTGTGACATCTTACAACTTACAGAGATTCTTGTTGCAGACCTACATGGAGGTGGGAAAAAGAGCTGTGGTGGATAAAACTGCTCCCTTCACTCACCAGGATCCTTTTCTCTGTGCTGCCTCAGAAAATTAAAAAAACTACCTGTGTCCATTTACAAACTTCCATTTTGAACTGTGGCTGCATCTAAGCGTAACAAAGTAGTTTTTTTTAAGTGGGCTGTCACATCAACATCCAAAATGGCCACCACCAGCTCTGTTCTTCTCCACAGTGCAACTTTTAGTTCACATGAATCTGTTGCACCAAAAACATTTACTGTTCAATTCCATTCAGTGGTTAGCCTGGTTAAAACCAGACCCTTGTCCTTCACTTCGCTTCGTACTAGGGTCTGGGACTTCTCCCATAGACAACGATTTCTCCGGTAGATTTTTGACCTGGACCAATCAGAGAACAGAAGGCGGAGTTTTGTTAGTTTAGCCTGGCGAGGTCCAGGCTATTCAGATAAATAGCTCAGAAACCACTCGGTGGATATTTTTTCTGCTACCAGTGTGTAATTATATGGCTCTAATTTACTGACTGTTGGCCTAGATGAAACATTTGAGATAAAATTCGATTTTTTATAATTTATTTTCGTAGCGCACCCGAGGCTGTTTGGAAAATGTCAAACCGAAACAATTTAAATCCAGCAGATTTGACCATTTCGTGAATTGATTTAGGAACTGTTAAGCTCAGGAACACTTCTGATATAACGTCAGCTAAGAAATATATTTTTTCTCAGCAAAGAAATAATAGTTTTTTACCTTGTTTTCATGAAAATTCCTTCGTGGCGGCAGCCATTTTAACTGACGACGTCAGTCGACGTCGTTCAAAACTCCGCCTTCTGTTCTCTGATTGGTCCGGTCAAAAATCTACCGGAGAAATCGTTGTCTATGGGAGAAGTCCCAGACCCTAGTACGAAGCGAAGTGAAGGACAAGGGTCTGGTTTTAACCAGGCTAGTCAGTGATGTACTTACTTTTTTTTTTTGTGGGTAGACTGTGTGTAGAAATCGAAGCACACCTGTTATTACAATGTCATTGTCAATATATTTTTATTTTTAAGCTTATTGAACATTTCCAAAAATTTCAGGTGCTTAAATTTGAATAAATGAACAACAGACTTTGTACAACAGTTCTCTTTATATTAAAAATCATGTAATACAATTTATAAAATGGTATCAAAGCAAAGTGCTGCATACCGATAGATTGTTACGGAAGAGTTTAACTGCCATTTAATATTTCAGTGACACATGATATGTTATGTATCAGTGGGCACTTTTAAGTGGGTGTACTGAAATTCTTAAGCTATTCTAGTGTAGCCTATACCCAGGCAAAAATGAAATATACTTAAGTGTACTGATATTTAATATTTTTAATGTATTTGGGAAGTTTGTTTTTAAATTCTAAATCTATTTTTGTCCAACTTAAGTTGTACTTAAATACTATTATTTTGAGAATATGAAATTGTACTTGGTATGTACTAATTTCACACTTGAGTAATACATTTTCAATTTTATTTCAATTGTATTTATAATGTATTTGCTTAGTACTGTTAATAAAGTTATTATATATTATAAATATATTATAAGCCTTTATTAAACACCTTATAAATGTGCTAATATTTAATACAAGATGTTTGTACATTTAAATGTATTTATTAAACAAAAAGTTGCATACAGTACATTCTATGACATACTAGACAATTGTGTATGTAACAAAAATGATAAAACTAAGAACAATAACCAAGAATACTTCAACAATGACACATCAATACAAATGCATATTTACAGTTTCATTAAAAAGTGCAAACATTACTATTCAAAAATAGGCAGCACGGTTGCGCAGCTGGTAGAGCTGCTGCAAATCTCATGTAGACTACGCCACTGGTTCCAGTCCAGAAAAACTCTTATTTTAAAAACTACAAACATTAACTGTTCAAATCCCTCAAGGACTGGGATTACTTGTTGATTCTTGTACAAATGTTTATTCAGTGAAAGAGAAGAAACAATTTGTAAGAACATTTTGTCCAGATCAAATGGATTTGTAAGTTCTGAGACTTTTTTTTAAAGAAACTTGACAATCTGATGAAAATGAACATTTTAGCAAAAGCATGAAAGGCCTCTGTGATCGTTCTGGTTTTGTTTTGGTTGTTTTCTTCATCGTGTCAGTCGTGATGCTGAGTCACTCGCCGAGTCATCTCTGGGAAATGTTAACTTGCTCATTCACATCAAATCTAAAACTGGCATTTTGTCTTCAAGACACAGGCAAAGCTGCCAGAACTCAAAATATCAACCAAACCCATTTTTAGACAATTACAGTATCTACTGTTCCTAAAACAACACACATTATGCTGTTCTTTCTGTTTTAAACACTGAAATCCTATGTTTTAGACTTTTGCTTCAACCAGATCCTTGAAAAAAAATGTTTCCAATTCATGGTCACCTAAAAATGAAAAAGAAACGTGACTCCTTCAGTTTGAAGAGACATTAATAGTTCAGCTTCATTTTCTGTCTTTTTGTGTGTGAGACTGACTGGTAAGAATGCCAGAGAGATTAATAAGACATGAGAACCATGCATGATTTAGGAATCTTAAATGAGCTGTACAGAAAGGCTGCAGATGCTGCTGTGTTGGCCTCCAGCTGCTGGAACATAGTAATTGTGCCTGCATCACCTCAGACAAGAGAGCAGAGAACCGTCACAGCTGAATTATGAATAAAGAGAATGCTGCATCACCTTTAATGAATGGTACTTGCTGAATTAATTAAATTTTTGGTTTATGAATTAAAGAGAAGCCGAGTAAATTACAGCCATTAATTCACTTCTACTTGGATGTAAAAACCCATTTTCATCTTTCAGTTCCTTCTCTCCGAGCGCGGTGCCTGATCAGGTCTGTCGGTGCAGCTGGATCTGACTGCACAGAAAATGGAGCTCAGAGGAGGCGAAACAACAAAAGAGGATGGGAGATGAAGAAAAGACCTCCTCCTTTAACAAACGGCACAAAATCAGTCCAACGTGAACGATTAACTGGACTGTAAACGCAGTGGAAGCAAACATGAGACTTAATAATAATAATAATAATTGTCTAATCTTGTCATCTGCGTATGTTTCCCATACACAGACGAAATTCGTCTCTGCATTTAACCCAACCACCTACCAGGTGGTGCAGTGAGCAGCCATAGAAGGCGCTCGGGGAGCTGGAGAAATAGGTGTGCACTCATAGACACCCCAAGGTGTGTAGTGGCCGGGACGCGAACCCGCGTCCTTCGGGTCCCAAGTCAAACGCCCTAACCACTACTTAACAAACATCTAGAGTTTGTCAGAGTAAAAACTGAAATCTGGTAATGAAAGTCTCGACAATGTTTTTAGAAGATCTCTGGATGTAACTTCATCGGCTTAAAACACTCTTTGATTTTACTTTAGTTGGGAATAAAATAAAAAGGTTTATAAAATTAAATAAAGGTTAATAAAATAACTTAAATTCTCATACACATTTTCTACCACTTGAACTTTAATAACTTTTATTGCCCAAAGCTGAAGGTGGGAGCTATCATGTTTTTAACCCTGTCTCCATGTTTGTTTGTGCTTGTGTGTTTGTTTGCGTGTATGTTTGTATGTTTGCGTGTTTGTATGCTTCGTCGGTTTGTTTGCTGTGTTGGTTGGTTGGTCGGTTTATTGGTTGGTTTGTTTGTTTGCTGGGTTGTTTGCTACCTGGGTTGGTTGGTCGGTCGGCCAGTTGGTCTGGTTTTTGGTAGGTCTGTTGGTTGGTTTGTTTGCTGTGTGGTTTGGTTGATCGGCCGGTTGGTCGGCCAGTTGGTCGGCTTTTTGGTAGGTCTGTTGGTTGGTTTGTTTTTTCTGCATGGGTTGGTTGGTTGGTCAGCCGGTTGGTTAGCCAGTTGGTCGGCTTTTTGGTAGGTCTGTTGGTTGGTTTGTTTGCTGTGTGGGTTGGTTGGTCGGCCGGTTGGTCGAACAGTTGGTCGGCTTTTTGGTAGGTCTGTTGGTTGGTTTGTTTTTTCTGCATGGGTTGGTTGGTTGGTCGGACGGTCGGTCGGTCGGTCGGCCAGTTGGTCGGCTTTTTGGTAGGTCTGTTGGTTGGTTTGTTTGCTGTGTGGGTTGGTTGGTCGGCCGGTTGATCAAACAGTTGGTCAGCCAGTTGGTCGGCTTTTTGGTAGGTCTGTTGGTTGGTTTGTTTGTTGTGTGGGTTGGTTGGTTGGTCAGCCAGTTGGTTGGCTTTTTGGTAGGTCTGTTGGTTGGTTTGTTTGCTGTGTGGGTTGGTTGGTCGGCCGGTTGGTTGGTTGGTCGAACAGTTGGTCAGCCAGTTGGTCGGCTTTTTGGTAGGTCTGTTGGTTGGTTTGTTTGTTGTGTGGGTTGGTTGGTTGGTTGGTTGGTTGGTCGGCCGTTTGGTCGAACAGTTGGTCAGCCAGTTGGTCGGCTTTTTGGTAGGTCTGTTGGTTGGTTGGTTTTTTCTGCATGGGTTGGTTGGTTGGTCGGTCGGTCGGCCAGTTGGTCGGCTTTTTGGTAGGTCTGTTGGTTGGTTTGTTTTTTCTGCATGGGTTGGTTGGTTGGTCGGTCGGCCAGTTGGTCAGCCAGTTGGTTGGCTTTTTGGTAGGTCTGTTGGTTGGTTTGTTTGCTGTGTGGGTTGGTTGGTTGGTTGGTTGGTTTGTTCGGCCGGTTGGTCGAACAGTTGGTCAGCCAGTTGGTCGGCTTTTTGGTAGGTCTGTTGGTTGGTTTGTTTCTTCTGCATGGGTTGGTTGGTCGGTCGGTCGGTCGGCCAGTTGGTCTGCTTTTTGGTAGGTCTGTTGGTTGGTTGGTTTGTTTGCTGTGTGGGTTGGTTGGTCGGCCGGTTGATCAAACAGTTGGTCAGCCAGTTGGTCGGCTTTTTGGTAGGTCTGTTGGTTGGTTTGTTTTTTCTGCATGGGTTGGTTGGTTGGTCGGCCAGTTGGTCAGCCAGTTGGTTGGCTTTTTGGTAGGTCTGTTGGTTGGTTTGTTTGCTGTGTGGGTTGGTTGGTTGGTTGGTTGGTTTGTTCGGCCGGTTGGTCAAACAGTTGGTCAGCCAGTTGGTCGGCTTTTTGGTAGGTCTGTTGGTTGGTTTGTTTCTTCTGCATGGGTTGGTTGGTCGGTCGGTCGGTCGGCCAATTGGGCTGCTTTTTGGTAGGTCTGTTGGTTGGTTTGTTTCTTCTGCATGGGTTGGTTGGTCGGTCGGTCGGTCGGCCAATTGGGCTGCTTTTTGGTAGGTCTGTTGGTTGGTTGGTTTGTTTGCTGTGTGGGTTGGTTGGTCGGCCGGTTGATCAAACAGTTGGTCAGCCAGTTGGTCGGCTTTTTGGTAGGTCTGTTGGTTGGTTTGTTTTTTCTGCATGGGTTGGTTGGTTGGTTGGTCGGCCGGTTGGTCAGCCAGTTGGTTGGTTTGTAGAGTTGGCAAAGTATTGCAAACCATTGGATACATTTGATATACTGTACATCTATAATTGATGAGAATTCAAAATGGACGCTCTAGCAAAGTTTTCGAGAACAAAAGTGGCAAAAAAACGGCCACTTTACAGATCCGCTCATTCTCAATCAGTTCATCTGGACAGTTTATTTTTAGCAGAAACGTTTCACCCTCACTCCAGAGGGCTTCCTCAGTCAGAGTAGTCCAAAGCACACTGAAGTTAACCCACCAAGTAAGCAACTTATGTGGACCAACCAGTTTGCTGTAGCCAAGATGGTTTCTGGGGGCGTGTCCCTCGTCGACTCCTCCCAGGCAGGCAGACATGTCCAAAGTGGTTCAAGACAAGAAAGTTAATTCTCAATAGTCCAGGTATCAAATCCGCTCAAATAAACTGTCCAGATGAACTGATTGAGAATGAGCGGATTTGATACCTGGACTATTGAGAATTAACTTTCTTGCCTCCACTTTACAGATATTTAGCTAAACTTTTGTTTTTTGGTGACAAGTCCCCAACACAGATACCAAGCACTTACTGATCCTGTAAGAGCTTAAATTAAATATTTCCCGGTAAATACAGCAGTCAACTGTGTCTGTTAGCAAAATAACCATTGAATTACTTGACAATCTTTTGTGAAACTATCAGAAAAAAAAATCTGAGTTCTTCTACAGGTAGGATGGGCAGTTTGCAGTTTGCCCATCCTACTTGTAGGATGGGCAAACAATCTATGGTGGCCAAGCTTGTATTGCCTGTTCAATTCCAGTCCAGAAAAACACTCCTCTCCAAAACTACAAACATTCGCTGTTTAAATCCCTCAGCAGCAGAGGACATGGGCACACTGCTCGTTTGTTTTTACATTTTACCACAACTTCTGCAGACTTGTATTGTGTTGAACTTGTGACCAGTTACACAGCATAATAAATCTCCACAAAATACAGTTTTCTTGTTTAACTTTAAATCCACTATTATTTCAGAAAGACTCCACAACCCATGACTTCTGTTCCTGCTCTGGTGTTCTTGATTAGATGAATCTCTCAACTATTATTTGGCTTAGAACAGCAGCACGAAATGGACCGGCTGGGACAATTAAATCCTTTCAAACGGTTGCTGGTGTGAAAATAACAGTCAAAGCATTTTTAATAATTGTGACAGCCCTGCTGAGAGGCTGGCCCATTATCATGTCCAAGCTGAAATAGCATTGCCAATCATGGCAGCATACGGGGTCGACGGGAGCTCACAACGCCGCCTGAACGCTGCAGAGCCACGATGGTGACAGATACGTTTCATCAGTTAATGAGGAAAATGACAGAAGTTGGAGCAGAAAAAGTGTCTGGTGAATTCTATCTAGAGGAAAGACACGATTCATTTTTCAACATGATGGAAGTTTGTGTTTTGTCCTTCTGACCAGGAAACATTTATTGGACTGAAGAATTCTACTTTTGATCTTAGCTGATATTGTTATTGATTTTAATTGTTTTATTATTTGTTTTATTGACATTTAATTCTGTTGCTCCTTGTAGCACTTTGAGATTTTCATTAATGAAAAGTGCGTTATAAATTGAATTCATTATTATTATTATTATTATTAAGAATTAGTGCCATCAGTGATTTTATCTCTTTGCCCTATACAGTATTCAGCTTTATTCGTCTGGAAACTTGGATTAAAATGTGGTGACAGATATTAAATTAAAAAAGTTCCACTTTGTGTAATTTCTCAGCACTCGAAGTAAACGATCGTCTTCTGCTGAAGCATCCGGGTTTAACGGTTACAAAATCAAGATGGCCGCTACAGATAATTGACCTTAGCAGACACAAAAATGGCCATAACTTTGTAAAATTTCCAGATGTGCAAAAATGTTGATCTGGTAACAGCTGAAAATGTTCTTCAGCACAAACTCAGAGTGAACGCATGTCACATGACCTCACGTGAGTTTGTGGACATAATTTAGGTTTGACCCCCCAAAAAAAAACCTGCCATTTGTGTTATTATGAGAATTAAAATAGTCATTCAATCAGTCTGTCTGTCCATCTGTGCATATTTAAGTGAAAGTTGTGTGCATTTAGAATTAAATTCAAACTCTTACTAACCTACAAAGCCCTCAACAACCTAGCTCCATCTTATATTACAGATCTTATTGTTCCATATTTTGCTAACAGAGCACTTCGCTCTCAGACTGCAGGTTTACTTGTGGTTTCTAGAGTTTCCAGCAGCAGAATGGAGGAAGATCTTTCAGTTGTCAGGCTCCTCTCTTGTGGAACCAACTTCCAGTTTCTGTCCATGAGGCTGACACATTGTCCAGTTTGAAGACTGGGATTAACACTTTACTTTTTCAT
>JBBPBX010034202.1:6718-17998 GCA_038048925.1 Garcialebias charrua
GGGGAGAGTCTATTAATGAGAGTTTTGGATGATTTACAGTCTTAAAATGATATATTTCAGACGTGACCGGACTGTCGGCCGATGGTTGCTAACAAAATTAGCCTAGATACCAGTCAACACGAAGCGCTATTTATGTATTTTTAAATTATGTCGGCGCGATCAGGTAAATAATAATAAATGTCACATTTTTGTCATCTGTGTATGTTCCCATACTTGACAGACGAAATTGGTCTCTGCATTTAACCCAACCACCACTAGGTGGTGCAGTGAGCAGCCGTAGGCAGTGCCCGGGGAGCTGGGGAAAATAGATGTGCACTCATAGACACCCCAAGGTGTGCCGTGGCCGGGGTTCGAACCTGGGTCCTTCGGATCCCAAGTCCGATTCCCCTGCCACTACACCATCTTAGCCCCAACATCTGTAGTTTGTTTTTATTCGGGGAGAGTCTATTAATGAGTTTTGGATGATTTACAGTCTTAAAATGATATATTTCAGACGTGACCGGACTGTCGGCCGATGGTTGCTAACAAAATTAGCCTAGATACCAGTCAACACGAAGCGCTATTTATGTATTTTTAAATTATGTCGGCGCAATCAGGTAACATCTGTAGTTTCTTTTTATTTGGGGAGAGTCTATTAATGAGAGTTATGGATGATTTACTGTTTAAAAAAGATATACAGTATCTCAGACGTGACCTGGACTGTCTGCCGATAGCTGCTAACAGACATTAGCATAGATCCCCGAGTCAACACAAAGCACTATTTATGTATTTTTAAATTATGTCTGTGCGATCAGGTAACATCTGTAGTTTCTTTTTATTCGGGGAGGGTCTATTAATGAGAGTTTTGGATGATTTACAGTCTTAAAATGATATATCTCAGACGCGATTGGACATGCTCCGCCATTATTATTGAAATGCGCGTTGAAGCGTGCCTTCCCGTTGTCACGTTTTGCGGAAATATGCAGATTTTTAGGGGCGTGTCCCAGAGAAAAAACTACCATAACTTGGAATAAAATTTTAATACGTATATTTATAATTTATTTTGCAAAAACGAACAGAGCTGAATGATATAAGATATATATGTTCTGACAAATATGCAAATTTACAACATTATGTCACAATACCTTTAAAATCAGAGTCTGCAGATTAAATCAGAATCTGCAGATTAAGTCAGAATCCTCAAATTAAATCAGAATCCTCAGATTCAAATCAGAATCCTCAGATTAAAATCAGAATCCTCAGATTAAAATCAGAATCCTCAGATTAAAATCAGAGTCTGCAGATTAAGTCAGAATCCTCAAATTAAATCAGAATCCTCAGATTAAAATCAGAATTCAATTGTTTGTTGAAACCAGGTCTCTCTTGTAAATGAGTCTTCGAGCCTCAATGGGATTAACCTGCTTAAATAAATGTTGAATGAATGAATGAAAAATAGGATTAGTGTAAACACGTTTTTGGACCAAATATTGCCGATTTAAACAAATACGCACAAAAACATGAAAATTAACACAGACATCGTGCTATACAACATTTTACACACATTCTAGAGAGTTTATCAGATTTAAAAAAAAAAAAAAGTTAATTTTGAGGAAAGCACCTCTTAAATTCACATCTACAAATATTAAGTAACGTACTTACCAATAATTACCTGGACTCAAAGCGACTCTAACAGACAGTTTTCTTTTCCTTTCTCTGCTTCAGTCTAACCAGTAATATACTTGTACACAGAGAGAGATACAGTAGTATACATGTGTATGGACTGGTCTATGGGCTCTGCTTGTACAGAACCGCCATAGATATGCATAACGCTACGAAGAGGTCATGGAGATATTACTTCCGGTACAGATTTTCAAACCTAAAATACATAACGCGTTTTAACATTATACTTAGTGAAATGTTGGTTAGACACGCACATGCGTGGACAGACAGCAAGAAGAAAAACAAAATATTGATTAAATTTACACCCTGACAGATAATGAAGGCTGATCAGTTGATTAACTAAAACAAAGACTTGAAAAGCCGGTTGGCGGGTTGAAACTCAGCTGGCGGAACTGACGTCAGTGTTGTTATCGCGCGAGGGCTGCTGGGAAAGAAGAACGCCATTTTTATTCAAAAGGGAGAAGGAACAAACATTAGCTTTATCCACAGGGTGAGTACTGTACTGTACTGGAATAATGTGACGGGGTTCGGTTCGGTTCGGTTGTTTTTGGACCGAATGAGTTATCGAACAGTGAGCAGCGTTAGTTTGGTTCTAGTTAGACGAGTTAAAACGACCAGAAATAACACCAAGGTTTGACTAAATCAGCTGGGATCATTGTTATTACACAGAGACAACTTTAACAAAATATTCTGTTTGTTCAACAGTTTGTGTCTGTTGCTTTGATCAGTATAATAATATTTATTCTGGTTGGTTTGTGGAGTTTACTAGTTCAGCAAGTTGGTTTCCTGCCTGAGAGAAACCAGCTGACCTGCAGAGGGTATTATGAACAAACAAACAAAAAACACAGTATCACACAATATCTATTATTTTATATGAAAACTTAAAATAAATAAGTCATATAAGTATATTTGCATTAAAGTTGTAAACTAAGATTTCATGACCTGTCATAACCATAGCCTGTAAAAATAATTCAGTTCAGTTTATTTATATAGCACCAAGTCACAACAGAAGTCGTCTCAGAACACTGAACAGAAACATTCACATATAATAAATTAACTCTATTTATCTGAGGAGCAGACTGCTTTGACTTTAACACCATCACAGAACTCTCATCTTGAGCAAGCATGAAGGTGACAGTGGAAAGGAAAAACTCCTCATGAGGAAGAAACCTTAGCAGAACCAGGCTCAGGACAAGCTGCCATCTGCTTCGACCTGCTGGGTTTAAGAGGAACAGTAAGGAGGAACAGATAAACAATGGCACTGGCAGGGCAAGAAACAAGATAGAAAGTATCAAATGAAAACTACCGGTATTCATTTTTAACAGTTCGTGACCTCATATTCAAAATTCACTTTTTAATGGGTTTTTTACTCAACTTTGGGTATGTACTTCATAAAAAAACAGTCCTAGTGCCAAAAAAATGCACCCAGTGGTTTATTTACTCTAAGTATATTTATTTATCTTTGATAGAAACACTTCGTTTTCCCTTCCTGCGGTTTGTGACATCACAAACCGTAGCCACAACCACAACCCACCCCAACCTTTGTCCCGCCCTGTCACCTAGCAACCCCTGGTGATGCTCCACCCACTTCAGTATAAAAGAGGTGACAGTTGTTTTTCCTTATTTCATGTCAGCACAATGGCTAAAAATGTCACAGAGTCTAGCGTGAGCGTTGCAAAGATTTTCTAACCCTCCTGGCCCAGATAATGGCATAGTTTTCAGATGGGAGTCTTGAATGAACAGCGATGCAGCATGTTGCAGTGTGTGTGTGTGTGTGTGTGTGTGTGTGTGTGTGTGTGTGTGTGTGTGTGTGTGTGTGTGTGTGTGTGTNGTGTGTGTGTGTGCGTGCGTGCGTGCGTGCGTGCGTGCGTGCGTGTGTGTTGGTTTATGTGTCATAGCAGGCCAGACTATGTACCGCTAAACCACATTAACAAACCTGTGTGTGTATGTGTGTGTGTGTATCCGCGCGCTGATCGAGGGAGACAGCCCCGCTGTGTGTGTGTGTCCCCGCTGCGAGTGACATCCGCTCCCTCCAGCGCGCGCGCACAGGGGGAGGGAGGGAGACGTCAGGGAGTTGTACATTTATTACAGAGGAAAAATTAAAAATGACACGACAACTTGTACACGTCTGATCTGTCCCACAATAAATACGTCGCGGTCCAGTTCAGCTCAGCTCAGCGCTCTGGGTGGCAGTAACGCGAGTTCAGACATCCTCGTCTGCCTTTGGAGGGCGGAGTTAATGTAAACAGATCTTTGAAGGGCGTGGCCACGAGATCTCATTATCATAAACCAGTCGTTCAAAACGAAAGTTAAAAATGGCAGAATTAAAAAGGGTATAATTGATTATCTAAGAATTATTTTGTGTATTAAATTGAATGAACATTGTCTGGATACCCCACAGACATACCATAAAAAAATTAAAAACCTATCTGTGGTCTCCTTTAAGGAAATGAGGTCAATTTGTTCTCTAAATAATGACCTGTAGGTACCATGACACATCAGAATCAGGGCCTGTCAGAACTTAGACCTGTACTAGGTACCATGACCTGTCGGAACAGTGGCCTATGGTGGTGATCATGGCTCGTCAGATCCTAGACCTGTTAAAATGGTCCTGTCAGAACCATGGCCTGTGTGAGACATGGCCATTAAGGATCTGGATCTGGTCAACTTTTTTCACATAAAAGCAGTCCCATCCAAAGTGTTTAGCAAACATGAGACATATATATATATATACCGGTACTGGGACCCTGTGTACATAATCTCGTTTTCAACACATATACTACATGCGGTGCAAATGACAATAAATTCTCTCTGACTCTGACTCTGATATTGTTATAATTATGAGTTTGGCATCAAATGTGACTGTTGGGACTTGCTTTAGTACAGTTTTAGTGCATACAGATCCTGACAAATTTGTTGCTATGCATTTCTTTAAGAAAGAAAAACCTACAATTGTCACTGAAATAACTTGAAACTAACAAAAGTAACAAATGATAAAATAGAATAATAAAAGTATTAAAAAAATTAGCTTTCAAAGATTGGTTCAACTGAATTTTTGAAAATGGTAATACCGTTAACTTAAAGGTGCAGTCTGTAAGTTTTCTAAAAATATATTTTAACATGTTTCTTCACTCTGTCACTATCTCCTGACAGACTGATGTTAGACAAAGTAATCTTTGAAAAAACTATAGTCCCCTTGCTTCTCCAGGTGTTACTAAAAGTTTCTAAAAAGCCACAGTGACCCGCCGTTAACCAGCCAATAAAAACAGAGTTTTTAACCAGCCAATAAAAACAGAGTTTTTAACCAGCCAATAAAAACAGAGCTTCTCACAACCCTAACCCACGCCCCCACCTGTCCCAGCCCCAGCGGCCGTGCACGTTCTCGTTCAAAGGATTGCAAAGCGATGCAAAACTGTTTTGTATGTGACACAAATGTATTAAATTCCCCTTCTTCATCCCTGATCTGGACTTTTCCTTTGTTTGTTTTTTGCCACAAGTCTAGTGATCGCTTCCTCCTCCGCTGACTCCATGACTGAAACGATGAGGAAATGAATGAATTTGTCACGAGCGAATTAAACTCGGGTTCAACGTGGCTGCGCGAGGCTCTGCAGATTTCCTGGTGTTCTGGTGTGCTGGACCAGCGCTCCATGTTTTTATTGTATTTTTTAGAACATTTTATTAACATATAAACACAGAAGATTGCAGCGGCTGAGACAGGAGTCAGGACATGCAGTGGAGGGGGAGCTAAGGAGGCGGAGCTGAATTTCAGCGAGAGCAAGAGGGAGCAGAGCCAAATATGGCTCTGAGGGGGAGGGACCAGAATGCTTTCCCTGTTGAAAATTTTTCTGTTCTGCGTTCTACAGAAATTTACAGACTGCACCTTTAATATTTTGTTACTGAGACTTTTGGAGTAATCATTGCAGTCAAGTGATTTCTGTAACTCTGAGTTCCCTTTCAGTCATGTTCTCTCGGTGCAACATACTTACTATGGGAATTGCGCCCCCGCGCGATTACCTGAAGGAATATACTCACGCCTTTACGGCTAGGGGCGTCACCGCCGCGCCAGAGGCCCTGCCCTCTGGTTACTTAAGCGGCGTGCGCCCCTCCATCTTCCTCTTTTTTGCACCTGTCCACAGGTATTTGGCCCCCACTGTGTGAGCAAACTGCTCCAACTCTCAGGTTTAAAGAGCTCCTACAGACCGTTTCAGGTTTTTCCACAGAACTTGAACAGGATTTAGATCAGGAAGGCCCAAGTCTGTAAGCATTGAGCTGATGAGACTTGTTGCCAGTAAGCTCCAGTTTATCTTATCTGCCCAATGGACATTTGCCCAGATCTTTTCTGGATTGTTAATATGCATTTTGGCAAATTTGAGTGTCACTTTTTCTGATTTGATGTCCTCTTCTGAACAGCAGCCGGTGATGTGACATATTTTGAGTTAATCTCTTTAGAAGTTGTTATGGCTCTTTGGTTACAATTTATATTACCTGTCATCCATACCATCATTTTTCTTTTGTGGCCATGTCCATGGAAGCTTTCTCCAGTCCTGCAGACCATAAACTGTAGCTGTAGTCACAGGAATACAGTATCTAGCTGCTTGGTCTTATAGACTTTACCTTTACCATGCTGCTCAATCATAGTCTTTCTAAACTCCTGAGACAACTCCATCCATAGCTTTCTGCGGTTCATATTCAGTGTAGTACACTCCATGATATCAAACAGCACAGTGACTACTTTTCATTACAAAACAAGTGTTAGAGCTGTTGGTAAATTATAGTAAGGTGTGTTTAAATCTTAAAATGTGTAACAGTAGTTGTAAGAACAAAACATAAACCTGACATTTATTGGGTGCTTATTGTTTCAGACAAGATGGCAAGTCCGAAAAGAGAAAACTACCGGATGAAAAGTTACAAGAACAAAGCCCTGAATCCCCAGGAGATGCGTCGAAGGAGAGAGGAGGAAGGAGTTCAGCTGCGTAAACAGAAAAGAGAAGAGCAGGTAAACGCAAAAACCTCACTTCAGCTTTAACTTCCACTTAAAGTATCTGTGGGACATTTGTTACCAGCATTATTTCACGTATACTGTATTTTCTCCGTATTGATGGTTTGTAGAAAGATTTCTAACTGCACCTCAAACTGATGACAGTTTCCTTCAGCAGGGAAACTCTGGTCCTTTTTAAATGATCTGTTCTTTATCAGTGATTCCCAAACTTCAACGGTTCAACAAGACTAAGATAAAATCAAGTTGAACTCTTTCTATAGCCCACCTCTAAAAGGAGAAGGATGTTTTTACCTGTCTGCAGGTGTCTTTGTCACCAAATTATTTCATGAAGAGTTGGACAAATGAATCATGTACAAACCTGATTCCAAAAAAGTTGGACACTAAACAAATTGTGAATAAAAACTGAATGCAATGATGTGGAGATGGCAAATGTCAATATTTTATTCGTAATAGAACATAGATGACAGATCAAAAGTTTAATCTGAGTAAATGTAACATTTTAAAGGAAAAATATGTTGATTCAAAATTTCACAGTGTCAACAAATCCCAAAAAAGTTGGGACAAGTAGCAATAAGTGGCTGGAAAAAGGAAATTGAGCATATAACGAACAGCTGGAAGACCAATTAACACTAATTAGGTCAATTGACAACATGATTGGGTATAAAAAGAGCTTCTCAGAGTGTCAGTGTCTCTCAGAAGCCAAGATGGTAAGAGGATCACCAATTCCACCATTGTTGCGCAGAAAGATAGTGCAGCAATACCAGAATGGTGTTACCCAGCGTAAAATAGCAAAGACTTTTAAGTTATCATCATCAACCGTGCATAACATCATCAAAAGATTCAGAGAATCTGGAACAATCGCTGTGCGTAAGGGTCAAGGCCGTAAAACTCTACTGGATGCTCGTGATCTCCGGGCCCTTAAACGTCACTGCACCTCAAACAGGAATGCCACTGTCAAGGAAATAACAGAATGGGCTCAGGAATACTTCCAGAAAGCATTGTCAGTGAACACAATCCACCGTTGCCAGCTGAAACTCTACAGTGCAAAGAGGAAGTCATTTCTAAGCAAGCTCCACAAGCTCAGACGTTTGCACTGGGCCAGGGGTCATTTAAAATGGAGTGTGGCAAAATGGAAGACTGTTCTGTGTCAGATGAGTCACGATTTGAAGTTCTTTATGGAACACTGGGACGCCATGTCATCCAGACCAGAGAGGACAAGGATAGCCCAAGTTGTTATCAACGCTCCGGTCAGAAGCCTGCATCACTGATGGTATGGGGTTGCAATAACCTATTAAGCTTTGACAATTTTTTAAAATTTTCTTGTTTAAAATTAACTTTTAAATGTATTAATGGTCTTGTCCCTGAACTGGTGAGCAGAATGATTTTAAAAGTCAGCAGCTCAGGAGTTGCAACAAGAGGTGCAGTTGATGGAGACTGTAAACCTACAAAATACAAAACATCATTTGGTCAATGCTCCTTCTCATTTAAAGGTCCTCATATCTGGAACAGTTTACCATCAGCAATAAAAACATTGACTGATCTTAGAGTTTTTAATTCACAGGTGAAAAAATGGTTGAAACAAAACCAACTCTGTGAACACTGAACCCTATGGGGACAGAGGAGCAGCTGTGTGTGTGAGGGAACTGTTTAATCCATTTAAACTTAATTAAATTTTTATTTTATTTTAGATGTTTTTATATAGGGAACTGTTTAATCTTAATTAAATTTTAATTTTATTTTAGCTGTTTTTATAGAAAAGTCCAACCAAGGACTGGGTTTGCAAATTAGCCTGTGGCTAGAAAACCTTTGTGCAAGACAACGGTTGCTTCGTTTTTAACATGTAACATTGTTTATTGTACTGTCCTTGATCAAATAAATTTGAATGAAATGAAATGAGTGCTTGTGGCATGGGCAGCTTGCATGTCTGGAAAGGCACCATTAGTGCAGAGAACTATGTTCAGGTTCTAGAACAACATATGCTCCATCTAGACGTCATCTCTTTCAGGGAAGACCCTGCATTTTTCAACAAGATAATGCCAGACCACATTCTGCAGCAATCACAACATCATGGCTACGTAGGAGAAGGATCCGGTACTGAAATGTCCAGCCTGCAGTCCAGATCTTTCACCTATAGACAACATTTGGTGCATCATAAAGAGGAAGGTGCAACAAAGAAGGCCCAAGACGATTGAACAGTTAGAGGCCTGTATTAGACATGAATGTAGAGCATTCTGTGCCCTCTGTCCCCAGACGTCTGTTGAATGTTGTAAGAAGAAGGGGGGATGCCACACAGTGGTAAAAATGGACTTGACCCAACTTTTTGGGATTTGTTGATGCCATGAAATTTTGAAACAACATATTTTTCCCTTAAAATGATACATTCTCTCAGTTTAAACTTTTGATCTGTGATTTGTGTTCTATTCTGAATAAAATATTAGATGTTGGCACCTCCACATCATTGCATTCAGTTTTTATTCACAATTTGTTTAGTGTCCCAACTTTTTTGGAATCCGGTTTGTAGATGTGTTAATTGGACCTTTAAAAACACAGATGTTATAACTCAGTCAGTTTCACACAAACAGAGTTCAACTTGAGTGTGCTAGAAGCTGAGACTGATCTTGAGTGTGAACATATTACTGGATCTTTGTTTAAAATTATGCTATTAACCATTAAGTCCACACTGTTAGCAAAATGTCTCATGACCTACTGGACAGATTTTAGAGAAACTTACTGGAAGCAGTCAGTTGTACCTCTTCAACTTTTAGAGCTAACCAAAGTGAAGATGACCACAACCAGTTCACATTAAAAACAAGTTGCTCAAATTCAATCACCTTCACAGATCTGGGGGGTGGGGGTCCTCAGAAAGCTGGAGAGAAGATGAAAAAAAGCACAAACATTTTTTTATTAAAAGTTTTTAATTACTTTAATAAAATAAAATCTACTTTTCAATAATTACGTATTTAGAATATATTTTATAGTAATATGCTAAAATATTTTTCACCGTGGGCTGTTAGGTCCCTGTACGACCGGTGTCAGAGCTTGGTCCGCATCGCTGGCAGTAAGTCAGGCTCGTTTCCAGTGAGAGTTGGACTCCGCCAAGGTTGCCCTTTGTCACCGATTCTGTTCATAACTTTTATGGACAGAATTTCTAGGCGCAGCCAAGGTGTTGAGAGGATCCGTTTTGGTGGCCTTAGAATCGCTTCTCTGTTTTTTGCAGATGATGTGGTCCTATTGGCTTCATCAGATCGTGATCTACAGCTTTCGCTGGAGCGGTTTGCAGCCGAGTGTGATGCGGCCGGGATGAGGATCAGTTCCTCCAAATCCGAGGCCATGGTCTTGAGCCGGAAAAGGGTAGCATGCCCTCTCCGGGTCGGGGAGGAGGTCCTGCCCCAAGTGGAGGAGTTTAAGTATCTCGGGGTCTTGTTCACGAATGAGGGAAAACTGGAGCGTGAGATCGATAGGCGGATAGGTGCAGCATCCGCAGTGAAGCGGGCGCTGTACCGGTCTGTCGTGGTGAAGAGAGAGCTGAGTCAAAAGGCAAAGCTCTCAATTTACCGATCGATCTACGTTCCCACCCTCATCTATGGTCATGAGCTTTGGGTTGTGACCGAAAGAACAAGATCTCGGATACAAGCGGCTGAAATGAGTTTTCTCCGCAGGGTGTCTGGACTCTCCCTTAGAGATAGGGTGAGAAGCTCAGTCATCCGGGAGGGACTCGGAGTAGAGCCGCTGCTTCTCCACATCGAGAGGAGCCAGTTGAGGTGGCTCGGGCATCTGGTTAGGATGCCTCCTGGACGCCTCCCTGGTGAGGTGTTCCGGGCATGTCCCACCGGGAGGAGACCCAGAGGAAGACCCAGGACACGCTGGAGGGACTATGTTTCTCGGCTGGCCTGGGAACGCCTTGGGATTCCCCCGGAGGAGCTGCTCCAAGTGGCTGGGGAGAGGGAAGTCTGGGCCTCCCTACTTAGGCTGCTACCCCCGCGACCCGACCCCGGATAAGCGGAAGAATAATGGAAATGGATTTTTCACCATGCTCATCTTTCTGATTGGCTGTCAGTCAAATGTATCAAGCTGCTTTCCTCTGCAAGCTAGCATAGCAAGGACGAAATGAAGTTTCTAAGAAGACCGAAGGAAGCGGCCGGCAGCCCTGCTGTGGTGGAAACTGCTGCAGAAAACAAAGTCATGGCCAGATGAAGTTTGAGGAAGCAAACATTAAGTATGGCTTTACAGTCGTACAGAAAAATGGCCATCATTTCCTGGTATGTGTCCTCTGCCTGGAGACCCTCACAAACGAGTGTTTTAAACCATAGAAACTTGTTTATTTACAAATTTATTCATTTTAAAATACAATACAGAACAATCCCATATATGATATGAATACAAAATATAAAATGAAAGGTAGCAGAAGGAAGAAAATAATCTTATTATATCTGCCCCTTTTTTTCAAACAATCAGTTCAACCAATACATTTCTACCCAACTTCAGCACCACTGGAGTGGGAATATAATTCAGTGTTTAAAACACGTTAGTTAATAACATCTGTATGCTCAGCAGCTGTAATAATTAATGAAATATAGTGAATAAAAGTAAAAACATTCTAAAAGTTTATGTCTCTTTACATA
>JBBPBX010034202.1:20214-32777 GCA_038048925.1 Garcialebias charrua
TTCGGGGTTTGTGTTTTGGGTTCTGTTTATTGCATTTATGATTGAATGCAAATTTTTTTTTAAATTAAAAGGTAACAGATAATTGTAAACTTTGGTTTATTTACATAATGATTGTAATTGCTGGATGTCCGGCCCCCTGAGCAGTTTAGTTGAATATCCCTGTGATAGACATTTTACAAACATCAGCTGCATCATGATGCTCTGCTCAAACACCTGCTACAGACAGAAACTGTGAGGAGAACCAGTGTGGTTGTGATATTTGCTGGTCCGTACGTCTTTTGAACCAAATGACTGTTCTGGTGTTGACAGGATGTGGTCATAACATCAGACATGGTCCAGATGCTCTTCTCTGAGGACGCCGATCAACAGCTGATAGCTACACAGAAGTTCAGGAAATTACTCTCCAAAGGTTTGACATCATTCTTCTCAAGACCTTTATTCTTTCTTTACTGAGGAGACAAGTCAGATGAAGCATGACAGATTTAACTTAACTTCAGAAGCAGTGATTGTCATCTGTTGCTGAGACTCAGGGTGCAGTCACACCAGCCCTGTTTAGTCCGCTTTAATCAAATTCTAGTCTGTTTGCCTAGAAAGTCCAGTTCATTTGGGGAGGTGTGAATGCGCAATCAAACTCTGATGCGAAACAAAAAATCAAACTTTGGCCCGCCTAAATACCTAGGTCTGGGTTTGGTTGAAGTCAACTCTAGTGTGGTTCTGATGCAGTTGTGAAATGCAAGTGGACCAGAGACTGCTTCAAAAGCAGGAAGTGGACTACAGCGCAGGGCATTCTGGGTAAATACAACCAAAACAAACATGCATTTCTCAGCCACCTTGTGTGAAAAACAACATTCTCCATGGGCTTCTGCCTCATCTTCCACTCATGTTGAGTCCGTTGTTGAAAAATGACAAAACAGAAATCCCAAAACTACTCAAATTTGACACCACTCCATTTTTGTTTTTATTTTCAGAAGTAAGCTCAGTGTCTTCTTCAGAGGTTTTTGTCTCGTTTCCTTCAGTAGTTCTTGGTGCAGCGCCACCACAGGTGAGGGGGGAACAGGTTGACTCGAATGACTCGGTGCAGTGTGTATGTGAACCGCACCAGCTGGAAATGCAAACAAATGTTCTGAATTATAGTTCCCAATTGAACCAAGTCTACAGGACTATCAGGTGTGAAAACACCCTCAAAGGCAATAACTTTTTTGTGTCTGTTTGTTAGCAAAATACTGTTGAAACCAGATGTTTACATACACTATAAAAAGACAATCCTTTTTTTTCCTCACTATTTGACATAAATTCAGACTAAAGCTTTCTTGTTTTGGGTCAGTTAGAATTCCCAAACTATTCCATTCATCCATTATCTTTACTCACTTCTTCCTTTTTGGGTCACTGGTGCCCATATCAAGCCATCACTGTGCAAGGGTGGAGGACACCATGGACAGGTCTCCAGTCCATCACAGGGACACATAGAGACAAATGAGACAAACAACCATTCACTCTCTCACTAACACCTAGGGACAATTTACCGGTAGTTATCAATCAGTCTAACATGCATGTTTTGGTCTGTGGGAGGAGACTGGACAACACCAAGGCTTTTGGGGTCCGAGACCAAGTCGAGACCCGAGACCTCAATTAAAATAAAAAAATGTATTATAATTTTTTTTAAATTAAAGTTACATACTGCAACTTTAAGTTTGCTTTTGAATGAATATATCAGCTTTTATAAAATTTCAAAGCTACGTAACAAAGAAATCAGACATTCAGTGACATAACTTCATGTGATTCGACAATAAAATGACACAACTGTTAAATTGGAAGCAGTTTCATCACATGCCAAGTCTTAAAAAACTGCAATGGCAAAACAATCGTCATAAATCCAAACTCAACTCCAAGGATAACCATATACAGTAGTTGCACAGTGGTTTCAATAAAGTAGTAGATATACACCTAAAAATAACATAACTGGATATCAGTTACAAGTAAATTATTTGTGATTTAAATAGTCACATTTTATAACTGATGATTTTGTCAGTCATCTTCTGCTGCACAATCACTTCTTACTTTCTTGGATTGGCAGTGTTACCAGATAGTCGAGGTTTTCCAGCCCTAAAAACTGCCACATCACACAAAAATATGCCCATTCAATATAGCGTTACAGTATATTTACTGTTTGAACATGAACGCACATCAGTACAAACCAAGGTAATCTAACAATATGTGGCAAAACGCAACAATCCAACAAAAATCTTCCCAAAGTTCCCAGCAAAATCAGAATGAAGTAAACCACCCAATCTGGCAACACTGGGAATGACGCATGCGAGTGAAAGAGGGTGGGCGTGACAGCGGTAACAAAACATGTATTTAGCAATGAGCCACGTTATCGCTTGGATTTGAACCAGTAAGTTTTGCATCCAATAAAAACAAAGATGTTGACAAATAAACTGAACAATATTCTGACAATTTTGTGATATTTCCACAGTTGTGGTCTTGACTGTTCTTGAATAAAATACCCGAGTCCTCAATGTTCGAAACTGAGACAAGACTAAGGCCAATTGGGGTAGAGTCAGAGACAAGACCAAGACCATCAAAAAGTGGTCTCGAGACCGGTCTTGGTCTCAAGACAGGTCTCGAGTACTACAACATTATTGGAAACATTTCTCACTGACTTTGCTTCGTATGGACTTGTTGGCGTCACTCAGTTGCTGCAGATTTGATGCACATCCAGGATGTGTCTCCCGTTCCACCACATCTCAAAGGTGCTCCACTGGATTGAGATCTGGTAGAAAAACATATGATGCCATTTTACCGGATCTGAAGAAGTGTCTCTTTGTAAAATGTTTGATTCTTTGGTCAGTTGAAGAGAGATGAGACGAGCTCTGTGTGTTTGCAGAGCCCAACCCTCCAATCGATGAGGTCATTTCATCTCCTGGGGTTGTTCCTCGTTTCGTTGAGTTTCTGAAGAGGAAGGAGAAGTCCACACTGCAGGTGAGAGCTTCACACAGGTTGTATCAGAGATCAGCAGCAGGTTTAACATGTATTATAAAGATTTATTCTACCAGTTTAAGTAATGCTAACTCTGAAGATTATAAACTCGGCTCATTATTGACTTGGTTATTCGACTCAGAATTTCTGCTTCTGGGTTTGTTCACAGTCACATAAAACAGGTAGAGCATCAGGGGGACAGTCTTAAAAAATACAATTATAGAAAAAATAAGAGTTTGTTTGCAGAATTGTTGGAAAGTGTAGACAGCTTTGAAGTTAAAGTGTGACATCATCACCATGTAGGTTGAACATTCTGTGATAAGTCTCCAAAAATCATCAAACTGAAGATGTGATTGTATAAAACCTGTCAGAGATATCAAGATGCCGTTTGGTCATGTAAATGGTAAACGGACTGTACTTATATAGAACATTTCTATCTGATCAAGACACTCAAGATCTTTACAACACAATCTGTGACTCATTCACCTGTTCATACAACACTCTACTACAGGGGTCACCAACCTTTTTGAGACTGAGAGCTACTTCAGTGGGACCGAGAGACACGAAGGGCTACTTGTTTGATACAACCAAATTTGCACGGCTCACCTTTAATTAAAGTATTAATAATAATACCTTTACCCATCCATCCATCCATCCATTTTCGTCCGCTTATCCGGGGTCGGGTCGCGGGGGTAGTAGCCTAAGTAGGGAGGCCCAGACTTCCCTCTCCCCAGCCACTTGGAGCAGCTCCTCTGGGGGAATCCCAAGGCGTTCCCAGGCCAGCCGAGAAACATAGTCCCTCCAGCGTGTCCTGGGTCTTCCTCTGGGTCTCCTCCCGGTGGGACATGCCCGGAACACCTCACCAGGGAGGCGTCCAGGAGGCATCCTAACCAGATGCCCGAGCCACCTCAACTGGCTCCTTTCGATACCTTTACATACATGTGAATACGTGATTGCCTGATCACATCTGATCTGTATTATTAAAGACTCCACACAATGATTATCAGTAATGATTTAGCTTGGTAAATAGTCAAAGTCAACTTTATTGTCAGAACTGCAATATGTACAGGACTTAATCCTAGATGTTATTACTGTTTTTCTCTTGCATTTGTTGTTGGATGTAACTGGGACCCTGTGTACATAATCTCGTTTTCATCACATGTACCACATGCGGTGCAAATGACAATAAAGACTCTCTGACTCTGACATACACAGGATTGAAATTGCATTTCTCTCAGTCCCTCGGTGCAACAGTAACCATTTAAACACTAAAACACTGAAACATTTAATAAAC
This sequence comes from Garcialebias charrua, assembly GCA_038048925.1. NCBI lineage: Eukaryota > Metazoa > Chordata > Actinopteri > Cyprinodontiformes > Rivulidae > Garcialebias > Garcialebias charrua. Next base: position 24,488 of record JBBPBX010034202.1, read on the forward strand.
ATAAGCATAAAATAGTGTAACACTCTCCTGAGTTTTTGCATAGTATGAAAATTTACACCAACTTACACCAAAACACTAAACTAAAAACACTAAACATTTAATGAACATAAGCATAAAATTAAATAATAAAAGTGTAATACTGTCCTGAGTTTTTGCATAGTAGTATAAAAAGTATAAAAAGTATATCTATAAAATAAACTGAAGGTTCTAGCATTGACATTTGCAAAGAGTGGCAAAGCAGCATATGAGTTAATGTACACAGTATATGTATGAGGTAGTTGATGTTGGTATAGAGGCAAAGTGGCATATGCAGTAAGGCACATAAGGCACATTGGGCATCCTTAAATAAGGCTAGTCAGAGAATACTGTATATGTATCAGCAGTAGTGTAGATATAAAAGTAGTGTAAATGTAAACAGTAGTAATAAATGTAAACAGTATTAATAAATGTAAACAGTGAATGTAAACAGTAGTATGACTATAGGCAGTAATGTAATACAAACATTAGTGCAAATATGAGAAGTAGTGCAAACTGAATGAGCACATGACCGAGAGTTTAGTGAATAACCCGTTTGATGACACAGAGTCCAGTGTTAAAATCTTTGTGTTGTGTGGTAATGTGTGAGAAAGTTTTTTGTGTTAAGGCAGTTCAAATGGGAGGGGAGGCAGAGCAGGCAGAGTGTTTAGCATCCTGACTGCCTGATGAACAGAGCTGTCTCTCAGTCTGCTGGTTCGAGCCTGGAGACTCCTCAGTCTCCTCCCTGATGGCAGCAGTCTGAAGCAGCTGTGTAGTGGGTGTGTGGGATCACCTGCCATGCAGAGGGCTTTCCGAGTGAGGCGTTTGCTGTGTAAGTCCTTCAGTGAGGGGAAGGAGGTGCCGACGATCTTCTCAGCTGCTCTCACGATGCGCTGGAGGCTCTTGCGGCAGGATGCAGTACATTCACCAAACCACACAGTGATGCAGCTGGTCAGGACACTTTCTAATGGTGTAGTCACACCGAACAGCGTTTTGGCAGCAGGAGCGTCCAGTTTACATGTAAAGTCAATGGGGGACGCGCTTCCAGCAGCTTCTTGGCGTCTGGCGTCAGGTCGCGTGTGTGTTGAGCGTGCTGGGAAGCGTTTTTCTGTGCACGTGAACCGGCTTCAGCCTCCAATCCGCGCATTCAACATGCTGAAGATTTCGCGGTTCAAACTTTCAAACGCCGCTCAACTCTACCTGATTGGTTGGTGTGTCAACCAATCAGGGAGAGTCGGGGGGAGAAGAGAGGGGGCAGGGGGAGAGTCCCTATGTGACGCGGAAACGAGGGTGCGCGCGCACTATGTGACGTATTGTTTGTCGGAAAAAAAAGAAAAGACCCGCGAGGTCGTGGACTATGGAAGAGAAACTCATTGTAGCTGTGTGTTCGCGACAATTCCTTCACGACCAGTCAAGTCTGCTCGACAGAGACGGAAATAAAAAGCTCCTCGCCTGGCGGAGTGCAGTGAGGACTCTGTGCGCAGGACTCTGTATACCGGTAAGCTCCTCCCACACACCCAGCAGCTGTTTTGCGTTCTGGCGTTCAGGTTTGGACACGCTGCATTCACAAGTGCGTCCACTTGCGTGCGTGAGGAGCTTTTTGGAGGTTGAAAAGCTGTTCGGTGAAACCACACCATAAGGCACCTCTGTAGAAGGTGCACATGATGTGAGTTGAAGCTCCAGCCCTTTTCAGCTTGCGAAGAAAGTAGAGACGCTGGTGAGACTTCTTGGCCAGTGATGCAGTGTTCCTGCTCTAGGACAGGTCCTCTGAGACGTGCACTCCCAGGAACTTGGTGCTGTCTACTCTCTCCACTGCGGTGCTGTTGATGGTCAGAGGAGCATGTTGGGCATCCCTCTTCCTGAAGTCCACAACAATGGCCCTCATTCACGAAAATGTTCGTATTTTTATCCTAAATTTCTCCTACTTTTGTTCGTACGAAGCGTTCGTACGAACATGCCACGTCAGATTCAACAAAGTCTTCTATCCTGAGGAAACGTGTGTAAATGGGTTGCGTAAATATGATGAATCCCACCTGTTCTAAACAGCTGCGCGTGCACGCCGAGGGGTTATTTACATAATTCCCACCCCTCAAAACACCATATAAGGCCACGTTTCCTGCCTTCTGACAGCAGGAAGTGTCCATTCATTCAAACTCAAGAAGTAAAAGGAGGAACTTCACGCGTTCGGAGATCTGCTCTCAGTGGCGCTGTGGCTACCCCCCACCCCCCCCCGCAAGTGTCGGATGGTCAAATATCTTTAATTTTAGTGTACTGTGTTACATTATAGTTTCACTTATTCAGAAGAGCCGTGGCGCACCGCTACCCCCCACCCCCCGCAAGTGTCGGATGTGTTTTTGAACAGAAGCATTTTAAAATGTCTCGAAACTACAGTTAACTTCATATTAATATTGTAGTGCATATGTTTTGTCTCCCGTGGGTCGTACAGTATCAGAAATCAAGAATAAATGGTTTGATCTGAAAATGGCTTCAAACAAACGTCTCGCCGCAGCACGGACAGGAGGTGGTCAAGGAATAGTCTGAGATGGTGGACAATAAATGCCACGCTGCAAGACGCGTGCCAACATGTTTTGCAGCACAAATGGGTCATGCGCGCACCTCCTGGTCAGCGCGCAACCACATTCTGCAGGTTATATTTCGAATCAGATATAATAATCAATTGCTCCGATGGTGTTTGGCACAAGATCAGTCTTAATTCGTACTTGTTCTGCGGCGGTGTATGGGAATTTTATGTACCTGGGTGTTAATATGAGGAGGGCTTTGATGACCAAGGGGAGCGCATGACTCACTGAAGCCTGCGCGACACACCTGACAAATTAAACTTAAAATTGTAATTTTAATTCAAACAGAATAACCTATTGTCAAGAATAATTATGGTGCGTGATTTTTTTAAACCCAAAATATTTTCTAAATAACAAAATATGAAGTTATTCGTGCAGTACCCCCCACAGAACCCCCCCGAGGGACGCGGTCGAATGCCTTCTCCAAGTCCACAAAGCACATGTAAACTGGTTGGGCAAACTCCCACGCACCCTCCAGGACCCTGCTGAGGGTGTAGAGCTGGTCCAGTGTTCCACGACCAGGACGAAAACCACACTGCTCCTCCTGAATCCGAGGTTCGACTATTCGATGGACCCTCCTCTCCAGGAAAAATATGTTGATTCAAAATTTCATTGTCAACAAATCCCCAAAAAGTTGGGACAAGTAGCAACAAGTGGCTGGAAAAAGGAAATTGAGCATATAACGAACAGCTGGAAGACCAATTAACACTAATTAGGTCAATTGACAACATGATTGGGTATAAAAGAGCTTCTCAGAGTGTCAGTGTCTCTCAGAAGCCAAGATGGTAAGAGGATCACCAATTCCACCATTGTTGCGCAGAAAGATAGTGCAGCAATACCAGAATGGTGTTACCCAGCGTAAAATAGCAAAGACTTTTAAGTTATCATCATCAACCATGCATAACATCATCAAAAGATTCAGAGAATCTGGAACAATCGCTGTGTGTAAGGGTCAAGGCCGTAAAACTCTACTGGATGCTCGTGATCTCCGGGCCCTTAAACGTCACTGCACCTCAAACAGGAATGCCACTGTCAAGGAAATAACAGAATGGGCTCAGGAATACTTCCAGAAAGCATTGTCAGTGAACACAATCCGCCGTGCCGTCTGCCGTTGCCAGTTGAAACTTTACAGTGCAAAGAGGAAGCCATTTCTAACTAAGCAAGCTCCACAAGCTCAGACGTTTGTACTGGGCCAGGGTTCATTTAAAATGGAGTGTGGCAAAATGGAAGACTGTTCTGTGGTCAGATGAATCACGATTTGAAGTTCTTTATGGAACACTGGGACGCCATGTCATCCAGACCAGAGAGGACAAGGATAGCCCAAGTTGTTATCAACGCTCTGTTCAGAAGCCTGCATCACTGATGGTATGGGGTTGCATGAGCGCTTGTGGCATGGGCAGCTTGCATGTCTGGAAAGGCACCATTAATGCAGAGAACTATGTTCAGGTTCTAGAACAACATATGCTCCATCTAGACGTCATCTCTTTCAGGGAAGACCCTGCATTTTTCAACAAGATAATGCCAGACCACATTCTGCAGCAATCACAACATCATGGCTACGTAGGAGAAGGATCCGGGTACTGAAATGTCCAGCCTGAAGTCCAGATCTTTCACCTTTAGAGAACATTTGGTGCATCATAAAGAGGAAGGTGCGACAAAGAAGGCCCAAGATGACTGAACAGTTAGAGACCTACATCTACTAGCACATTTAGCTACATCTACCAGCACATTTTGCTACATCTACTAGCACCTTTAGAGTCAGAGTCAGAGAGTCTTTATTGTCATTTGCACCGCATGTGGTACATGTGATGAAAACGAGATTATGTACACGGGGTCCCAGTTACATCCAACAACAAATGCAAGAGAAAAACAGTAATAACATCTAGAATTAACTAAGAAAAACATCAACTAGTAATACACTAAGCCTAATATAGTGGGAATAAACAGCAGCACGAACATGAGTTTGTATGAGCAGATGGTCACAGATGAACACAGCAACAAGAAAACAGATCAGCATCAGCATGATGTGATATTTTGCAGTGTTTATTTTTTATTTTATTTTAATTTTATTTTATTAGCTACATCTACCAGCACATTTAGCTACATCTACCAGCACATTTTGCTACATCTACTAGCACATTTAGCTACATCTACTAGCACATTTAGCTACATCTACTAGCACATTTAGCTACATCTACTAGCACATTTAGCTACATCTACTAGCACATTTTGCTACATCTACCAGCACCTTTAGCTACATCTACTAGCACATTTAGCTACATCTACTAGCACATTTAGCTACATCTACCAGTACATTTAGCTACATCTACCAGCACATTTAGCTATATCTACAAGCACATTTAGCTACATCTACTAGCACATTTAGCTATGTCTACTAGCATATTTAGCTACATCTTACATATTGTAGCAGGCCCAAGACTCTGGAAAGAGTTACCTTTGCTCATCAAACAGGCCCCCTCCCTCTCGGTTTTCAAATCCCGGTTAAAAACTCACTACTACTCCATTGCTTTCAATGCCAGCTGATTTGTATTGGATCGTTTGATTTATGATCTGCAATGTTTTTATGTTTTTCGTGTTGTACTTCATTGTCTGTGTTGCCTGTTGCGTGTTTGTTTGTCCAGCACTTTGGTGTGGACTTGTTCCTGTTTAAAGTGCTTTATAAATAAAATGGTATGGTATGGTATGGTACATCTACTAGCACATTTAGCTGCATCTACTACAAACCGGATTCCAAAAAAGTTGGGACATTAAACAAATTGTGAATAAAAACTGAATGCAATGACGTTGAGGTGCCAACATCTAATATTTTATTCAGAATAGAACACAAATCACAGATCAAAGTTTAAACTGAGAGAATGTATAATTTTAAGGGAAAAATATGTTGTTTCAAAATTTCATGGCATCAACAAATCCCCAAAAAGTTGGGACAAGTCCATTTTTACCACTGTGTGGCATCCCCCCTTCTTCTTACAACACTCAACAGACGTCTGGGGACAGAGGAGACCAGTTTCTCAAGTTTAGAAATAGGAATGCTCTCCCATTCATGTCTAATACAGGCCTCTAACTGTTCAATCGTCTTGGGCCTTCTTTGTCGCACCTTCCTCTTTATGATGCGCCAAATGTTCTCTATAGGTGAAAGATCTGGACTGCAGGCTGGACATTTCAGTACCGGATCCTTCTCCTACGTAGCCATGATGTTGTGATTGCTGCAGAATGTGGTCTGGCATTATCTTGTTGAAAAATGCAGGGTCTTCCCTGAAAGAGATGACGTCTAGATGGAGCATATGTTGTTCTAGAACCTGAACATAGTTCTCTGCATTAATGGTGCCTTTCCAGACATGCAAGCTGCCCATGCCACAAGCGCTCATGCAACCCCATACCATCAGTGATGCAGGCTTCTGAACGGAGCGTTGATAACAACTTGGGCTATCCTTGTCCTCTCTGGTCCGGATGACATGGCGTCCCAGTGTTCCATAAAGAACTTCAAATCGTGACTCATCTGACCACAGAACAGTCTTCCATTTTGCCACACTCCATTTTAAATGACCCCTGGCCCAGTGCAAACGTCTGAGCTTGTGGAGCTTGCTTAGAAATGGCTTCCTCTTTGCACTGTAGAGTTTCAGCTGGCAACGGCGGATGGCACGGTGGATTGTGTTCACTGACAATGCTTTCTGGAAGTATTCCTGAGCCCATTCTGTTATTTCCTTGACAGTGGCATTCCTGTTTGAGGTGCAGTGACGTTTAAGGGCCCGGAGATCACGAGCATCCAGTAGAGTTTTACGGCCTTGACCCTTACACACAGCGATTGTTCCAGATTCTCTGAATCTTTTGATGATGTTATGCACGGTTGATGATGATAACTTAAAAGTCTTTGCTATTTTACGCTGGGTAACACCATTCTGGTATTGCTGCACTATCTTTCTGCGCAACAATGGTGGAATTGGTGATCCTCTTACCATCTTGGCTTCTGAGAGACACTGACACTCTGAGAAGCTCTTTTTATACCCAATCATGTTGTCAATTGACCTAATTAGTGTTAATTGGTCTTCCAGCTGTTGTTATATGCTCAATTTCCTTTTTCCAGCCACTTATTGCTACTTGTCCCAACTTTTTTGGGATTTGTTGACACTGTGAAATTTTGAATCAACATATTTTTCTTTAAAATGTTACATTTACGTATTTTCTGGTGTATAGGTCGCACCTGTGTATAGGTCGCATTGTCCAATTATCACCAATAGATTGGAAAAATCCCTAGATAGGTCGCACTGGTGTATAGGTCGCACCTACGTTTAGCTCTGCTGCAAATGTCTGCCACAGGAGCGCACAGCAAGGCTTTTAAGAAGATTAACACTTAAAAACAATTATTTGTTTGATAAAAATTATAGCAAATATATGTCTGAGCTGAACTTTTCCTTAATAAATGAACGTAATTGTGAAATGAGCTGGATTAAAAAATTTGTTTCACCGAAAGTGATAACAAGCCATATATAGGTCGCACCTGAGTATAGGTCGCAGGCCTTGAAAAAACCATAAAAAGGTGCGACCTATACACCGGAAAATACGGTACTCAGATTATTTTGATCTGTCATCTATGTTCTATTACGAATAAAATATTGACATTTGCTATCTCCACATCATTGCATTCAGTTTTTATTCACAATTTGTTTAGTGTCCAACTTTTTTGGAATCCGGTTTATAGCATATTTAGAGTCAGAGAGTCTTTATTGTCATTTGCACCGCATGTGGTACATGTGATGAAAACGAGATTATGTACACGGGGTCCCAGTTACATCCAACAACAAATGCAAGAGAAAAACAGTAATAACATCTAGAATTAACTAAGAGAAACATCAACTAGTAATACACTAAGCCCTTGGTGTGGACTTGTTCCTGTTTAAAGTGCTTTATAAATAAAATGGTATGGTATGGTATAATGGTAATGTAGTGGAAAAACATCATTATAAACAGCAGCACGAACATGAGTCTGTATGAGCAGATGGTCACAGATGAACACAGCAACAAGAAAACAGATCAGCATCAGCATGATGTGATATTTTGCAGTGTTTATTCTTATTATTTATTTATTCATGAGTCTAACAGCCTCAGGGTAGAAGCTGTTCCTCAGTCTAGTGGTTCTACATTTGATGCTCCTCAACCTCCGTCCTGAGGGGAGTGGGGCAAAGAGTGAGTGTGCTGGGTGAGTGAGGTCTTTCATGATGCAGGTGGCTCTTTTCCTGCATCTGGAGGTGTAAATGTCTGTGATGGTGGGGAGACTGACTCCAACAGACTTCTGTGCAGCCTTCACCACTCTCTGCAGAGCTTTCCTCTCTTCAACTGTGCAGCCTCCATGCCACACGTTGATGCTGGAGCACAGGATGCTCTCCACTGCACACCTGTAGAAGGAGGTGAGGACTGGGCTGCTCAGACCAGCTCGTCTCAGCCGTCTGAGGAAGTAGAGTCTCTGATGACCTTTCTTGATCAGGCTGGTGGTGTTGTTGCTCCAGCTGAGGTTATCATTCATGTGTACACCCAAGTATTTGTAGCTGGAGACCACCTCCACCGCAGATCCACCTATGTTCAGTGGGGTGTGGGTGTGTTTGTTCCTTCTGAAGTCCACAATCATCTCCTTTGTCTTCTTCACATTCATGTGAAGATTATTCTCTTTGCACCAGCTC
>JBBPBX010034203.1:9464-29257 GCA_038048925.1 Garcialebias charrua
GTCATTTTATTAATTAGTAAGCTTTCAATCGTGGAATGCACACTTCCGGTGAATTCTTCTTCGTTGGTTTTCGGTGGCGGCTACTTCCGGTCGGCTAACTAGCATCGAAAATAGGAATCGCAAATTAATATTTTGAACGATTCCGGGAAAACCGGACAGTTAGTCCCGGTTCCGAACGATTCTCGATTCTCGATGCCCAACCCTACTGTTAACTTATTATTTTTATATTTGATTGCTTCTGTTCAGTGCCCTGAGACCACTTCTGTTGTGACTTGGAGCTATATAGTATAAATAAACTGAACTGAATTGAATTGACACGTCTTTTTGTAACCCCGCCTACAAAAAGAATAGGAACCGAGAATCGAAAAGAATCTGAATCGAAACGAAGAATCGGAATCGGAACCGGAATCGCTCAAATTCAAACGATGCCCAACCCTACCGCCATGTGAATCTTTTGGCGCGCTTGGAGAAAATGGCGTCGACGGACCCGCCCCCCCCCGCCGGTCTTCAGTCCTGCTTCGGAAAAGAGAGACGAAGAAGAAGAGCCGGAGTGTGTGTTGTTGTTAGCAGGCATCTAGCAGTGTGTTCGCTCGCGTCGCGTGTGTACCGTGTTTTCTGTTGAGGCGTGAGCTGCAGCCTCGGTAATAGCAGCTCGTCCCTGTTTCTGAATAAACCCCGTTTGGCTGGACTCCGTCTGCAGTGTTGGCGTCATTACAATATCTTGTATCATTCAACTATGTTCGTTTTAGCAAACAAAATGATATATTAATGAAAATTCTAGGGATGGGGCCGATCCAATCCAGTATCGGTATCCGATACCAGCATTATTTAAGTATCGGGTATCGGATCCAACCTGCCAATACTTTTCCGATCCAGCTTCAAAGAGCACTTGTGTTCAATCACATTCTGTGACTGCCCTTCTTAACACTGTGTGAGATAAACCCAATGAAGACACTCTTAAGCCTTACAATAGGGAACTGACTTTAACAGCACACAGGACAGGAGGCAAGTGTACCACACACATGTCCTTACTCATGGTGCAGCTGAAAAAACTAAAAAAGTGCTAAGCATGATGGGAAAGACAACATAGCCACTGCCGTGGCGGGGAATGAATAGATTGGGTACAAAAGTTTCATTATACAGAGTCACATACCGGAACAGTATCGGATCGGAAAATAATAATAATAATAATAATGCATTTTATTTGGTAGCGCCTTTCAAAACACTCAAGGACACTTTACAGCATTAAAAACACAATAAAAACAGTATAAAATAACTATATACCGGTAAAAAGAAAAATTAAAATCAATTAAAAAAACACACAAAAAAGAAAATATATAAAATAACTACATAAAAAAGAAAAATTAAAGTGAGAAGGCTAACTTGAACAGATGAGTTTTGAGTTTTGATTTGAAGGTCAGAAGGCAGTCAATGTTACGGATGTCTGGGGGAAGAGCGTTCCAGAGTTGGGGAGCAGAGTGAGAAAAGGCTCTGTGTCCCATGGTGCGGAGGCGGACAAGAGGCACGTTGAGGTGGATGGAAGAGGAAGAACGAAGGGAGCGTGAATGGGTGGTAATGTGCAGGAGATCAGACAGGTAAGGAGGGGCGAGGCTATGAATAGCCTTGAAAGTGTATAACAGGATTTTAAATTGAATTCTGAATGTGACTGGAAGCCAGTGGAGTTGCTGCAAAACTGGGGTGATGTGGTGGAATGAGGGGGTTTTGGTAACAATGCGGGCAGCTGAGTTTTGAACCAATTGAAGCTTACGGGTTAATTTGTGAGGCAGACCAAAAAGGAGAGAGTTACAGTAATCAATTCGAGAAGTGACCAGACTGTGGACCAGGATGGAAGCAGAGTGCAGAGAGAGGGATGGACGTAGACGGTTGATGTTTCGAAGGTGGAAATAAGCAGACCGGGTGATACTATTGATGTGAGAGTGAAAAGAGAGAGTGCTATCAAGAATGACACCCAGACTCTTAACGTGAGGGGAGGGGGAAACCAAGGAGTTGTCAATGTTGAGGGAAAAACTGTTAACTTTAGATAAGGTGGATTTAGTACCAATGAGTAAAAACTCTGTTTTATCACTGTTTAATTTCAGGAAGTTAGACGTGAACCAGGATTTAATTTCAGCTAAGCAGGAAGTGAGGGAGGAGGGAGGCAGTGAAGAGTCAGGTGCAGTGGATAAAAAGAGCTGGGTGTCATCAGCAAAACAATGGAAATGGATGTTAAATTTACGGAAGATATGGCCAAGGGGGAGAAGGTAGATGATGAAAAGAAGAGGCCCCAGGACAGAGCCTTGGGGCACACCTGAAGTCACAGGAGAGCAATGGGATCTGAATGATTTTAGTTGGATGAACTGGGTGCGGCCAGAGAGATAGGACTGAAACCAAGCGAGGGGTGTGTGGGTGATGCCAATGGACGAAAGTCTATGGAGGAGGATGTTGTGGGAGATGGTATCAAAAGCCGCACTGAGATCGAGGAGGATTAGGAGGGAAAGTAAACCAGAATCAGCCGCCATGAGAAGGGAGTTGGTGATTCTGAGGAGAGCAGATTCTGTGCTATGACCGGGGCGGAAACCAGACTGAAACTGTTCGTACAGACTGTTATCTGTTAAATGGAGGTGGAGTTGAGAGGCGACTGTTTTTTCCAGAATTTTAGAGATGAATGGAAGGTTGGAAATAGGACGGAGATTATTGAAGGTATTAGGATCCAATCCAGGTTTTTTAACGATGGGAGTGATAACTGCAGTTTTGAAAATAACTGGGACAGTTCCAGAAGAGAGAGAAGAGTGAATAATAGCAGAAATGAATGGAAGAAGTGATACAATGCCAGATTTAACAAGGGCTGTAGGGAGAGGATCCAGTGAGCATGTAGAGGACTTGGATTTATGAATAAGTTTGGCTATTTCAGAGGCAGGAGGAAGCTGAAAGACAGAAAAAAGTTGACTGGGCGGGGGAGGTTCAGTGGAGGGAGAAACAGGAGAAGGACAAAGTTGCTGATGAATTTTACTGATTTTATCGTTAAAAAAGAACATGAGAGAATTACATGTGTTGTCTGAGTAGAAGTGAGAGGGAAACGAATCCGGAGGATGAAAAATATTATTGAGCAATGAAAATAGGATCTTTGTGTTACCTTTGTTGGAGGAAATGAGGCCAGAGTAATAAGCATGTTTAGTTTGAGATATCAAGTTCTTGTAGTGTAATGTATGGGAGACGTACATGTCCCTGTGGATGGAAAGACCAGATTTTTTATAGAGTCGTTCAAGTTGACGACATTTGGCTTTGATGGTCCGAAGTTCAGGAGTAAACCAGGGGGCAGAATGAGTAAAGGTAACAGATCGTGTTTTAACAGGAGCAATGGAGTTGATAATATGGGTTAAATAATTATTGTATTGAGCAGTGAGTTCATCTGGAGTCAGAAGATGATCAGGGATCAGAGTGGAGGTAATATTAGTGGAGAGGGAATCCAAATTGATGAGGAAAAGTATTGGTATCGGTCAATACTCAGTTAATAAGTATCGGTATTGGATCGGAAGTGAGAAATGTGGATTGGTGCATCCCTAGAAAATTCCTTTCAAAGTGAGTTTAAAATTAAAAAACGTGTTTCTTCACGGGAAATCCGACTACACGCAAATGCAACATCTGTGACGTAGGAAGAAGAACGTATTTAGAATGCCCCTTTTACATATTCATGGCGGACAATAAATAAAACGACGAATTTAGCAATCTAAGTGAAGATTATTTGTCTTCAGTTTGGGAAGCAGAAAGTTAGATGAACAAGAAACAGCAGGTTCTAATTTAGGTCTGCACCCGTATTTATTTGAGTCTTACCTTTTCAGGAAGCGAGGGAGCTCCGAGGGGGGGGCAGCTTTATTTATTCCATTCTTGACAAAGTATTTCATCTTTTGGGAAAGTGAAAAGGCTCACTTGTTCACTGATGATATTAGAACACCCAAATGCGACACAACGTAACGGCATTTTTCAAGTTATAAAAAAAAAACAGGCGATCTGGCAGAGAATGAATATGCGTTATCATTGCAGCCGCGAACTGAGGTTCTTCTTCCTATGTCACAGATGTTGCATTAGCGTGTAGTCGGATGTCCCGTGAAGAAACACGTTTTTTAATTTCAAACCCACTTTGAAAGGAAGTTTCATCAATATATCATTTTGTTTGCTAAAACAAACATAGTTGAATGATACAAGATATGTATGTTGTGTCACTATATGCAAAGTTAAAAGATGATGTCACACTCATTAAGGTCTTTGTTAATCTAATTCACAGATGAGGCTCATCTGTTCCCATCAGCTGTGAAAATCATCTGGGAATCAGTCCTAAAGCTGCATTATACATTTTTGAACGGTGGAATCTGAGACCTCTTCCTCTGTTAAGAGGTTATTCTCTATAAACCGCTTCCTTCACCCCCCTCTCAAACCACGTGTTCTCGGTCCAAAATGTGCACATTCTGGTCCTCAAATGAGTGTCCCTTGTCCGTGAAGGCCCCAGTATAGCTCTGCGTTCGGCCAAACGCCGCTCTACGCGCACGTTCTGTGCACAGGCAGTTCACAGTATAGCTCTGCGTTTGTTCTCGTGTTGATGCTCGCATTTTCGCTCCAAATACTTGACGTCATTTGAGCAGCAGCAGGGCAGAGCGTTTACCTACGGGACAAATTGAGGTCGCTGATTGGTCATTTGCTAACACGCCTACTGAATTGATTGACAGGTCGGGTGGGGAAGAAAAAGGCACGAGCCTGGCCAGCCGCAGCGGTGTTCTGTGTTTATATGTTACTAAAAAAGTTCTAAAAAATAAAATAAAAACAGGGAGCGCTGGTCCAGCACCAGGAAATCTGCAGAACCTTGCGCAGCCACGTTGGTCCCGAGTTTAATTCGCTTGTGACAAATTCATTCATTTCCTCATCATTTCAGTCATGGAGTCAGCGGAGGAGGAAGCGATCACTTGACTTTTGGCAAAAAAACAAAAAAACAAAAGAAAAGGCCAGATCAGTGATGAAGAAGGGAAATTTAATATATTTGTGTCACATACAAAACAGTCCGGTGCCGGGCAGTTTATTGTGCGACAACGCGGTTGCATTCGCGGTCGTAAAATTTGAGCTTAGCACGTTCGTGCCCGCGTTCAAACGCTTGTGCCTCTGCATTCGAACGTCGTCGAGCGGCGTTCGGCCGAACGCAGAGCTATACTGGGGCCTTAAAGCTCCACTGACATGTTCTTTTAACTTTTCAAAAAATGGCACAACATATATAAATATTAAGATAGACCTCTGACCGTTTTTGCTAAAATAATGTTAAATGAATGAAAATTTCTCTCAAAATAGTTTAAAATTAGCGCCGTTTTTTTAGACCGTAAATCCGGATCTTCCGGTCACGTGTCAGCATTCCCGTTTCTGACGTCACGTCCGATACTGAACTCTGCTCAAACGACAAAAGTATAGACGCATCCGTCGAATTTAGCCATTTAAAACTACATTATAGCGATTTGGCTTCGCTATAATGTAGTTTTAAATGGCTAAATTCGACGGATGCGTCTATATTTTTGTCGTTTGAGCAGAGTTCAGTATCGGACGTGACGTCAGAAACGGGAATGCTGACACGTGACCGGAAGATCCGGATTTACGGTCTAAACAAACGGCGCTAATTTTAAACTATTTTGAGAGAAATTTTCATTCATTTAACATTATTTTAGCAAAAACGGTCAGAGGTCTATCTTAATATTTATATATGTTGTGCCATTTTTTGAAAAGTTAAAAGAACATGTCAGTGGAGCTTTAAGGTGGAGGTGAACAGCTGAGTTTTGTCCAGAGGAGGTGGCTCTCCTGTGTTGGGACATTCTTCTGTGAATAGGCTGTTAGTCTCTCCAATGTAGAGGTCTGGACAGTCCTCGCTGCGCTGGACCACGTTCATTCATTCATTCATTCATTCATTCAAGTTTATTTGATCAAGGACAGCACAATAAACAATGTTACATGTTAAAAACAAAGCAACCGTTGTCTTGTACTGTACAAAGGTTTTCTAGCCACAGGCTAATTTGCAAACCTAGTCCTTGGTTGGACTTTTATATAAAAACAGCTAAAATAAAATTAAAATAAAATTAAGATTAAACAGTTCCCTATATAAATACATCTAAAATAAAATTTAAATTTAAATAAGTTTAAATTGATTAAACAGTTCCCTCACACACACAGCTGCCCCTGTCCCCATGGGGTTCAGTGTTCACAGATTTGGTTTTGTTTGCATACACTACACCACTCCTGTTTGTGTGGGTGTTTTGTCCTTAGGGTGGACCAGTCTCTGTCTGAGAGTCCTGCTGGGTTTGAAATGTACTGGGATGTTGTGTTTAAACACAACACAAAACACAAGATCCCAGTACATTTCAAACCCAGCAGGACTCTCAGACCTCAGAGGCTGGTCCACCCTAATTTAGGACAAAACACCCACACACAAACAAAGTGGTGTAGTGTATGCGGTCCAGTGCAGTGAGGACTGTCCAGACCTCTACATTGGGGAAACTAAACAACCTATTGGGTTTTAGAGCTTTTTATACCTTTATATATCTTTTTACAAACTTTGAAATGTCACTGATGATGCATTTTATACAATGTGTGTGCACGTCTTTATTTATTCTATTTACAGGCCTGTATTCAGTTTAGAGTGTTCACTGATTACTTTATGTTTTACATATAATGTCACATTTACTTATATAAGTTCACAATTGATATAATTACAAGCTAATCAAACATTCTGAGTGCACCATGACACAAGATGTCGGCTCTCTGAGCAAAGCAGAGCTGACCTCATGTTGCAGCTCGTTAAACTGCTTAGCCTACACATTTGATTAACATAAATACATTTAAATCACAACACATAAACTATACTTTATACTTAATACAAATTGACTAATTAGTCTTTCATAGTTCTCACACTAATGATTAGACACAAATAAGAGTGTGTTAACACTTTTTAATGTAGACCATTAGCCAAAGTGAACAGTTGATAGGTGCTTCTCTGCTTAAAACGACCTTCATAAATTTACCGCTATCAACTAGGAATGTGTGCAGTCTAAACCATAGACATTATATGATATCTACAGTCTTCTGGTTTCTGTGGTACAATGTATTTGGTATACTGTATCCGGTTTTATTGTGAAAGGGTGCGGGTGTTGTTTCCGGTTTCACGAAGAATAAAGACGTTCTCTAAGTTCAACAGCTCAACAAAGTGTTGCATTGAATCCTTGTGTAAAAACACGACATGGTGTCAGAAGTGTATCGACAGTAAGAGCTAAACGTCGGGGGACAACGGTAGACAGTTTGGTGAGCGGAAAAAAGCGCTAAAGACACAGAAGAATGTCTGAAGAAGAAGCGGGAGCTAGCGCGGGAGCTAACGCAGCAGCTACGCAGCCTCGCATTCAACTGCACCAGCAACAGGCTGTCAACAGCTACAATGCTAATGGCAATTTACCCCCAAACGCCACGTTTACCATCCAGCCCCCCGAGCCATTTGATTTCTCCAAACCACAGCAATGGGAGAAGTGGATAAGGAGGTTTGAAAGGTTCCGTCTTGCTAGCAACCTACATCAAAGCTCAGAAGCTAACCAGGTAAATACGCTCATCTACTGCATGGGGGATGAAGCAGATGATATCCTACGGGGACAGGCTTTATCGGACATGCAAAGACAGCAATACCTGGCAGTAAGAGACACCCTAGATACATATTTTGTGCCTAGAAAAAATACAATTAATGAGAGGGCTCGGTTCAATCAGAGAATACAACAAGTAAATGAAACAGTTGACTCGTTTGTCACTGCGTTATATGCTTTGGCTGAAAACTGCAGTTATGGAGCACTGCATGATGAGTTAATAAGAGATCGCCTCGTCGTGGGACTGAGGGACACCAGCTTAGCTGAGAGACTTCAACTGGACAAAGATTTGACTCTGGAGAAAGCTGTTAACCAGGCCCGGCAGTCAGAAACCATCAAAAGACAACAGACGGACATCAGAGGGGACAACAAGTTGGAAATAGATGCTGTGTTTGCGAAAAATAGGAAACAAAAGCATCCAACAACAAAGCCTCACAGCCAACCAAAATATTTTAATAAGGACAAATCACCAAATGAAAGATCGTGCTACAGGTGTGGAAAGACACCCGCACATGGAAAATTTCAATGCCCAGCAAAGGATGTAACCTGTCACACATGTGGTAAAAGAGGACACTACAGTAAGGTGTGTAAATCTGTTAAATCTGTGCATGTTGTTGAAACAGAGAAAAGTAATGACATACCTGTGTTCCTTGGTTATGTGGATGCAGGGTCAGACCCTTGGTAGGGCTGGACGATATGGCCAAAATTTTTATCACGATATAGTTCTTAATTTCGGTCGATAACGATATAATTCGATATCGATATAAACAATATAAAAGCCTAAAAAAAACTATAAACTATACAAATAAATTAATGTTCACCTTGTATTTGTATTTAGCCTCCAAAAAGATGGAAATCACCATCAAATAAACATAAACTTCTCAACCCAATAATTCTCAGTCGGGTCATCTGGACAGTTTCTTTTTTATAGAAACGTTTCACCCTCCATCCAGTTTCTATAAAAAGAAACTGTCCAGATGACCCGACTGAAAATTATTGGATTTGGTACGTGGATTATTGAGCATGAACTTTCTTGCCATAAAATTCTCAACTGTGTCAATATTAATAGTTTTAACTTTAAACATCTTTAAAATTTACAGCATTGAAATTCATAGTTAATTAAATAAAACTTTTGGGTGTTGTTATTTATAAGAAGCTGACATAGAAATCTCATGGAAATTACTTAAGAATAAAAATAACAAAATCAATTGCATTACTGTATAAAGTAAAATAGTTTTTGAATGACAAAGTTTTGAATATATTGAATAATGTAATGATTGTTCCATATTTAATCTGTTGTATTGAAGTTTGGGGAAAAGCATGTAAAACTATTACAAACCCTGTTTTTATTTTATAAAAAAGAGCTATAAGAATTATTAGTAGGAAGTGCTATGGTCACCCAACAAATATTTCATCAGTTTAAATTATTAAAATTTTATGATTTGGTTGAACATAGTATTTTACAAGTCATGTATAAAACTAAAAAAAATTACCCCCCAAATATTCAATTAAAATTTGTTTAAAGTTATTAAACCCTGAAGGGAATGTAAATGTTTGTAAAACCTCCATTTAGGACTAGTTTGAAGGAGCTGAGTTGTAAATCAGGAAACAGGATTGTGTTGACTTGATATCACCATAAACATTTCTAAAACTATTTATATGTTTTAAAAGATGATTAAATCAAAGTTGTTGGGAAGGTGTGGTGCAGGTGAAGTGAAGGTTGTTGTTTGTTTGTAGTTATTTTGTATTTTTTAAACAAGGGGCAGATATTATAACACTATTTTCGTCTTTCTGCACCTTTTCATTCAGTGTTTTTTTTTTTACTTCTGATGAATTCGTTTTATTTTGAATTAAAAAAAACATGCAGCGCTGGGGCTGTTTGTTTCAGTACGTCGTAGTTTCAGGGACACGTTGGCTCAAACTTTATTGTGCTTCATCTTCTGACTCTCATCATGTTCTATCGAGTGGAAACTCTTCAGATTAAACAAGATAGATGTTCCCACCGCTAGTTAGAACGACTCTCCGTCACGTTTTGCAAAATAAAGAAACCGAGTAGGACTCGCTGCAGATGAGACCTGCAGTTTAACAAAACCGAACTACGTCCACACCGACGAATTAGTCTTTCCTCTCATCAGTGATGTCGTCTGCTTTCTCTTCGCTTGTGAAACTTTGTTCAGTCACATTCTGACGGTCATGAGCACTCGTTTGACTCGTTTTGAAGCGAAAACTTAACGCGCTTTGGAGACTAGCTTAGCTTTTAGCCTGCTACCGCTAACGCCTGCTGCTGGAGTGAGCGCTGCGTAACAACGACGTCACCACGCACGTTTTGTGTCACAGCTTTTTCTGTCCGGGCGGGTTGTTGAAGCAGCCGCTCCAACCCGAACAGAAACAGAAAAACGTCAGTGAAACGTTGTAAAATCCTATCGAAATATCGAAAATATGCTTAAACTTCATATCATCGTTATTGAATAAAAGTATATCGCGATGATTATCGTTATTGAATTATTGTCCAGCACTAACCCTTGGTATGCAGACCTTACTATCAGAAACCACAATGTTAGGTTTAAGATTGACACTGGAGCAGACGTATCGGTTATTCCAGCCCAGTTGTTTTACTGTATAAACCAAAATGTGACAGAGTTGAGCATGCCAGATAGACCTTTGTTAGGACCAGGTGGTACTCCGCTAGATGTGTTGGGTATGTACAAAGAGACATTATGTAAAGGTGAACAGCAGATAGAAGAAAATGTGTATGTTATCAAAGATCTGCAGATGGCACTGTTAAGCAGGCCCGCAAGTGTCAAGTTAAATCTTGTGTGTAGAGCAGACAGCATACATTAATGGGTTAAAAGACAGTTACCCAAAACTGTGTCAGGGTTTGGGTTTAATGCAACAACCATGCACTATTAAGTTGAAACCCAATGCAGTGCCTTTCTCCCTGGCCACACCAAGATGGATCCCCATCCCTTTAATGGACAAGGTTAAGCGGGAGCTGAATACACATGGAATCCATAGGCGTAATCAGCAGAGTTGAGGAACCAACAGGTAGTGTGAGAACCCCGTGGGTTCAGTGTGTTTGGTTGGAGCATACGTACACCACTGTGTTTAATAGCTGACTTATGTTATGTGGAAAATCTGAGGATGTACTTGGTTTTGTTGTTAAATCATATTTCCAGGTTAGCCTCCGTCTTAACTCTATCCACAGAAAATCTGCCACTTTAATGTGTTGGGTTAGTTTTTGTTGGCTTGCTTGTATTTCTCAACATATACACCCGCATAGTTCATTTATGCACACTGAATAAATCAAAAACACATTTCAACGCATGGTGTTATGCTTTAATTTGGTTTATTTAAACTGAGCAAGACATTTTCTTTTTTTGTCCTGTGGTATGTCGGTCTTTTCCTGTGGTACAAATATGGATTGTCCAGTCCGATGCCAGTGGTGCATTTAGAGAAGATGACTCCTCCAGCAGTCCACAGACATTGTTTCAGGTAACATTAAAAGTAATGTTCTTATTTGGTTAGTGCATTTGTATGTATGTACCAATCTTTTTTTTCTTTAAAGGATATGCAATGTGATTCCAGAGGTTTTCCGGGATGGGAGGCTGTTGACAACTTGGCGGAATATCTTTTGAACCTCAATCGGACAATAACTGCGCTGTCAACCACAGAGGTTGCAGAAATCATGCGGTTGTATTCAGCTTTACATGCCATGGACAAGCGGCCCACCAAATACACCCTAAAAAGTAAGAGGAGAACCTTGCCAGGACGGTGGAGAGCTTCCCGGAAACGCAGTGGCTCTGCACCTGGTCAGCAAGCAGCTGAAAGGTAATCCGTCTTAAATTTGACACAACGCATAATTTGTTTGCATATTAACTGGTCAAGTCAAAGTCAAGTCAAATTTATTTACGGTATAGTAGGGGTAGTGCTGGACGATAATTCAATAACGATAAATATCGCAATATACTTTTATTCAATAACGATGATATGAAGTTTAAGCATATTTTCGATATTTCGATAGGATTTTACAACGTTTCATTGACGTTTTTCTGTTTCTGTTCGGGTTGGAGCGGCTGCTTCAACAACGCGCCCGGACAGAAAAAGCTGTGACACAAAACGTGCGTGGTGACGTCGTTGTTACGCAGCGCTCACTCCAGCAGCAGGCGTTAGCGGTAGCAGGCTAAAAGCTAAGCTAGTCTCCAAAGCGCGTTAAGTTTTCGCTTCAAAACGAGTCAAACGAGTGCTCATGACCGTCAGAATGTGACTGAACAAAGTTTCACAAGCGAAGAGAAAGAGACGACATCACTGATGAGAGGAAAGACTAATTCGTCGGTGTGGACGTAGTTCGGTTTACTGCAGGTCTCATCTGCAGCGAGGTCCTCCTACTCGGTTTCTTTATTTTGCAAAACGTGACGTAGAGTCGTTCTAACTAGCGGTGGGAACATCTAACTTGTTTAATCTGAAGAGTTTCCACTTGATATAATATGATGAGAGTCAGAAGATGAAGAACAATAAAGTTTGAGCCAACGTTTCCCTGAAACTACGACGTAAACAAACAGCCCCAGCAGCGCTGCATGTTTTTTTTTCTTCTTCAAAATAAAACAAATTCATCAGAAGTTAAAAAAAAACACTGAATGAAAATGTGCAGAAAGACGAAAATAGTGTATAATATCTGCCCCTTGTTTAAAAAATACAAAATAACTACAAACAAACAACAACCTTCACTTCACCTGCACACACCTTCCCAACAGCTTTGATTTAATCATATTTTAAAACATATAAATAGTTTTAGAAATGTTTATGGTGATATCAAGTCAACACAATCCTGTTTCCTGATTTACAACTCAGCTCCTTCAAACTAGTCCTAAATGGAGGTTTTACAAACATTTACATTCCCTTCAGGGTTTAATAACTTTAAACAATTTTTAATTGAATATTTGGGGGGTAATTTTTTTTTAGTTTTATACATGACTTGTAAAATACTATGTTCAACCAAATCATAAAATTTTAATAATTTAAACTGATGAAATATTTGTTGGGTGACCATAGCACTTCCTACTAATAATTCTTATAGCTCTTTTTTTAATAAAATAAAAACAGGGTTTGTAATAGTTTTACATGCTTTTCCCCAAACTTCAATACAACAGATTAAATATGGAACAATCATTACCTTATACAATATATTCAAAACTTTGTCATTCAAAAACTATTTTACTTTATACAGTAATGCAATTGATTTTTTTATTTTTATTCTTAAGTAATTTCCATGAGATGTCAGCTTCTTATAAATAACAACACCCAAAAGTTTTATTTAATTAACTATGCATTTCAATACTGTACATTTTAAAGTTCTTGTTTAAAGTTAAAACTAATAATACAGTATTGACACAGTTGAGAATTTTATGGCAAGAAAGTTCATGCTCAATAATCCAGGTACCAAATCCAATAATTCTCAGTCAGGTCATCTGGACAGTTTCTTTTTTATGGAAACTGGATGGAGGATGAAACGTTTCTATAAAAAATAAACTGTCCAGATGACCCGACTGAGAATTATTGGGTTGAGAAGTTTATGTTTATTTGATGGTGATTTCCATCTTTTTGGAGGCTAAATACAAATACAAGGTGAACAATAATTTATTTGTATAGTTTATAGTTTTTTTTAGGCTTTTATATTGTTTATATCGATATCGAATTATATCGTTATCGACCGAAATTAGAAACTATATCGTGATAAAAATTTTGGCCATATCGTCCAGCCCTAATATATATATATATATATATATATATATATATATATATATATATATATATATGTATATTATATATATATATTATTTATTTATTTTTCTCTTACCCCCCCTGGTTGCCTGGCGGACATTCTGGGGGTGGGCTGTCAGGGGTTGTGCTGGGGTGTGGGGGGGTTCGGGGCCTGCGGGTTCGCCGTGGGCGGGGCTGGCAGTGCGCTCCCCCTGGGGCTGCTTGGACTCGGGTGTCCTGTCCTGTCCTGTCGGCAGGGCGCGGGGTGGGCCGGATCTTGGATGTCTGCTACTCTCCACCCCAGAATGAATGGGCCTACCTCCTGGGTTTGGATGTGGGCTGCCCCACGCAGGGAGCAGGTACATGTCTTGGACCTAGGGGGTATAGAGTGTGCATCGGGATTATGAATGGAACATGTCGTTATTGTTTGTCTTTCTGTGACTGAGGGTGAGGATGAGGGTGGGTCTGAATGAGTATATCTGTGTATGAATGTTTAAGTGTCAGGCTGGGTTTTGGACTGCCCCCTCTCTGATACTTCCGAGGCTACTTAGTGTCGCGCTCCTGCCACGTGGCCCCCCCTGGTGGGTGTTCCCTTGCCTGCGGGCGTGCTTGGGGCCCTCACTATCTGGGGTTGGGCGCTTGGGCGTTTGTCGGCACGGCCTGGTGGCTGCTTGGTGGGGCTCGTGCCCTCTGGTCCGGTCGGGTCTGGGCCTGAGGGGTGGGCGTCCCCGGTGCCCGGGCCTCGGTGACCGGCCCTGGGGCTACGTCGGTGCAGCGGGCTCCGGCGGGGGCCTGTGAATTTGTCGCGGGCGACACCGGGGGGTCATTGTATGTGGTCGCTGGTAGGGGTTCGTCCGGTTCTTCCCCTTGGTAGGATCTGGGGAGTGGGCTAGTGGCTCTTCCTGTTCGGGCGGTCCTGGGGACTCTGGGCTCGGGGTCCTTCCTGGGGTCTTGGGCTTTGATCGCTCCTTCGTCTGCCTCGGGCTTTGGGGGGACGGATCTCTGATGCTTCACAGTCGCTACTAAATGTTCTATTGGAGGAACCTTATACACTTATGCATGCTCACAACCACACACAAATGGATGCAGGGATGTATATATAGATATATGCAGATATGTAGATGGGTATATAAATGAATATAAAAGTATATGTATGTATACTATATATATATTTGTAGATATGGGTATGTGTATTTATAGAATTCTACTGCAAGCTCATGAATATTATTAGTCTTTATGCATGTATGTTCCATTGTTGTGTTCTGTCATGTGCTTTGCAGGATTGTGGACGGAGGTTGGGTGTGTTTGCCTTGTGCTCTTTTGGTTGATAATTGTTGATTTGTTGTCTTACTTTCTCTTTTCTTTCTTTCTCTCTTTAAAAAAAATATTGGAGTGAGAGGATGGCTAAAAGGTGTGAAGGGAGGCCATCTATAAATGAAAAAAAAAAAAAAAAGAACTAAACAATAATATTTGTTTAATATGAGAGGAAAAATGCATTAATAAAAATGTATTCTGCATGAGTAATGAATACAATAATAAATAAAAAAATCTTTCCAGCTATTCAAAACAGGTATTTTTTTGTATGTTGTATGTAAGTTTTACTATTTTTGTCTTTTTTTTTTTTTTAGAAAGCAAGCAAGACACCACTAACTTCAATGGGTAAAACCAATTTATATATCTTGTGTTTTAACAAAATTGAATAAATGCAGAGCCACAATGGTGAATTATCTTTAGTGTGCTTTTTTTTTTTTTACGTGTTAGATTCATTCCCTTCCCATAGGCTCACCACCTGTGGGAGGGGCCAAAGGGGTCGGGTGCATTGTGGAATGGGTGGTGGCCGAGGGCGGGGACCCTGGCGGTCTGATCCTCGGCTACAGAAGCTGGCCATTGGGACATGGAATGTCACCTCTCTGGTGGGGAAGGAGCCTGAGCTAGTGTGTGAGGTTGAGAGGTTCCGGCTAGAAATAGTCGGACTCACCTCAACGCATGGCTCTGGCTCTGGAACCAGTTTCCTTGAGAGGGGTTGGACACTCTTCCACTCTGGAGTTGCCCCTGGTGAGAGGCGCCGAGCAGGAGTGGGCATACTTGTTGCCCCCCATCTCGGTGCCTGTACGTTGGGGTTCACCCCGGTGAACGAGAGGGTAGCCTCCCTTCGCCTACGTGTGGGGGGACGGGCTCTGACTGTTGTTTGTGCCTATGCGCCGAACGGCAGCGCAGATTACCCACCCTTTTTGGAGTCCTTGGAGGGGGTATTGGAGGGTGCGCCTCCTGGGGACTCCCTTGTTCTGCTGGGGGACTTCAACGCTCACGTGGGCAATGACAGTGAGACCTGGAGGGGTGTGGTTGGGAGGAACGGCCCCCCTGATCTGAACCCGAGTGGTGTTCTGTTGTTGGACTTCTGTGCTCGTCATGGATTGTCCATAACGAACACCATGTTCAGGCATAAGGGTGTCCATATGTGCTCTTGGCACCAGGACACCCTAGGTCGTAGTTCAATGATCGACTTTGTTGTCGTCTCATCTGATCTGCGGCCGCATGTCCTGGACACTCGGGTGAAGAGAGGGGCGGAGCTGTCAACTGACCACTACCTGGTGGTGAGTTGGCTCCGATGGTGGGGGAGGATGCCGGTCAGACCTGGCAGACCCAAACGTATTGTGAGGGTCTGCTGGGAACGTCTGGCAGAGTCTCCCGTAAGACGGAGCTTTAACTCCCACCTCCGGGAGAGCTTTGAACACGTTCCGAGGGAGGCGGGGGACATTGAGCCCGAGTGGGCCATGTTTCGCGCCTCTATTGTCGAGGCAGCTTATCGGAGTTGTGGCCGCAAGGTTGTTGGTGCCTGTCGTGGTGGCAACCCTCGAACCCGGTGGTGGACACCGGCGGTGAGGGATGCTGTCAAGCTGAAGAAGGAGTCCTATTGGGCCTTTTTGGCCTGTGGGACCCCGGAAGCAGCAGATAGGTACCGGCAGTCCAAGCGGCATGCGGCTCGGGTGGTTGCTGAGGCAAAAACTCGGGCGTGGGAGGAGTTCGGAGAGGCCATGGAGAATGACTTCCGTACGGCTTCGAGGCGATTCTGGTCCACCATCCGGCGTCTCAGGGGGGGAAAGCGGTACGCGACCAACACCATTTATGGTGGGGATGGCGTGCTGTTGACCTCAACTCGGGATGTTGTGAGTCGGTGGGCGGAATACTTCGAAGACCTCCTCAATCCTACTGGCACGTCTTCCACTGAGGAAGCGGAGCCTGGGGACTTTGGATCGGGCTCTCCAATCTCTGGTGCTGAGGTCGCCGAGGTGGTTAAAAAGCTCCGCGGTGGCAAGGCTCCGGGGGTGGATGAGATTCGTCCTGAGTTCCTTAGGGCTCTGGATGTTGTGGGGTTGTGTTGGCTTACGCGACTCTGCAATATCGCGTGGACATCGGGGGCAGTTCCCTTGGATTGGCAGACTGGGGTGGTGGTTCCCCTATTCAAAAAGGGGGACCGTAGGGTGTGTTCCAACTATAGAGGGATCACACTCTTAAGCCTCCCTGGTAAGGTCTATTCAGGGGTTCTGGAGAGGAGGGTCCGTCGGATAGTCGAACCTCGGATTCAGGAGGAGCAGTGTGGTTTTCGTCCTGGTCGTGGAACACTAGACCAGCTCTACACCCTCAACAGGGTCCTGGAGGGTGCGTGGGAGTTTGCCCAACCAGTTTACATGTGCTTTGTAGACTTGGAAAAGGCATTCGACCGCGTCCCTCGGGGGGTTCTGTGGCGGGTACTCCGGGAGTATGGGGTACCAGGCCCATTGATATGGGCTGTTAGGTCCCTGTACGACCGGTGTCAGAGCTTGGTCCGCATTGCCGGCAGTAAGTCAGGCTCGTTTCCGGTGAGAGTTGGACTCCGCCAAGGTTGCCCTTTGTCACCGATTCTGTTTATAACTTTTATGGACAGAATTTCTAGGCGCAGCCAAGGTGTTGAGAGGATCCGTTTTGGTGGCCTTAGAATCGCTTCTCTGTTTTTTGCAGATGATGTGGTCCTATTGGCTTCATCAGCTCGTGATCTACAGCTTTCACTGGAGCGGTTTGCAGCTGAATGCGATGCGGCCGGGATGAGGATCAGTTCCTCCAAATCCGAGGCCATGGTCTTGAGCCGGAAAAGGGTAGCGTGCCCTCTCCGGGTCGGGGAGGAGGTCCTGCCCCAAGTGGAGGAGTTTAAGTATCTCGGGATCTTGTTCACGAATGAGGGAAAACTGGAGCGTGAGATCGATAGGCGGATAGGTGCAGCGTCCGCAGTGAAGCGGGCGCTGTACCGGTCTGTCGTGGTGAAGAGAGAGCTGAGTCAAAAGGCAAAGCTCTC
Source organism: Garcialebias charrua (assembly GCA_038048925.1). Lineage (NCBI taxonomy): Eukaryota > Metazoa > Chordata > Actinopteri > Cyprinodontiformes > Rivulidae > Garcialebias > Garcialebias charrua. The sequence goes on from JBBPBX010034203.1 coordinate 27,201, forward strand.
AATTTACCGATCGATCTACGTTCCCACCCTCATCTATGGTCATGAGCTTTGGGTTATGACCGAAAGAACAAGATCTCGGATACAAGCGGCTGAAATGAGTTTTCTCCGCAGGGTGGCTGGACTCTCCCTTAGAGATAGGGTGAGAAGCTCAGTCATCCGGGAGGGACTCGGAGTAGAGCCGCTGCTTCTCCACATCGAGAGGAGCCAGTTGAGGTGGCTCGGGCATCTGGTTAGGATGCCTCCTGGACGCCTCCCTGGTGAGGTGTTCCGGGCATGTCCCACCGGGAGGAGACCCAGAGGAAGACCCAGGATACGCTGGAGGGACTATGTTTCTCGGCTGGCCTGGGAACGCCTTGGGATTCCCCCAGAGGAGCTGCTCCAAGTGGCTGGGGAGAGGGAAGTCTGGGCCTCCCTACTTAGGCTGCTACCCCCGCGACCCGACCCCGGATAAGCGGAAGAAAATGGATGGATGGATGGATGGATAGATTCATTCAACCTTCATTTATACAGGTTATTCCCATTTAGGTCCGGGGGCTCATTTACAAGAGAGACTTGATTTTATCAAAGAGTGATGACAACAGTGGACAATCATAAAACACATACAAATTGAGGAGAACAAATAAAAGAAAATTGTATTATTAAAACAAAAACAGCTAGGTTGTAAAGTGATGTAGAATATTAAATCATATCATATAATCTATTATTTTTAACTCATGTCAACTCATTCAGATTGAACAGCTACTGCAACATACAACAACACATTATAATGTGTTAATTTATCAGTAACAAAATATTCTTTGTTTTTTTTACCTACAGGGTGAACCACCTTTACGTCTTTTTTGTGGAATGGTCACCAGAAATTTACACCAAAAGAAAGAAAAAGCACAAGTCTTGTAATCTCAGCAGAGAGAAACATCCCAACAGTTATCTGGTCATGGACAGAATGATGGGTGCAGTAAACAAGGTCCTCAGCAAACCTGCCAGCTTAATTAAAAGTTTAAAAACTTGGACGGTAAGCTCTAAAAACATGCATTTATGACTGGAGGTTAAACAAAAGGACTGCATGGTAGACTGGCTTCAGCACATTAGCTCTCTATGTTGTAAACATTACTGGATACTTTTTTTTTCTCTAACAGTAAAGAAATAGTTTATTCTCTGTTCGAAGAAACTCCACACGCCTTATTTGGACTTCCTTTCCCTGCCTCTATGTCTCAGTCCTAGGGTTAACTTTCCATTTATGAGAAAAAGGAAAGCAGTTACATGTGGGTGGTTCCAGTGAAAGTGAAAATAAAGCAGAAGTACATAAGTAGAAGCTAGAGAGCAGACACGAGGGAGGACAGCGTGCAGAACTGTCAGAGAGATCAGGCGCTATGAAGAAAGTGAAGAAACATATAGAAGTGTTTTATTATGCCAGAGACTGTGAGGAACCTTATGTTGAGGTGAGATCACTGTATCTGCTGTCTATTAGAGCAGTTAAAAACACAAATGAAGGGAAGTCTTTGACAAAGGTTGTAAAAGTATTTTTTAGTCATAACACAATAATGTTAAACCTGTTTTCTCAGCTGTTTGTTGCATTTTGTGCTCTAATGCAGATATTCTCAGGGAATGACTCCAGCCATCGCTCCAGTCTGTGCAGCTCAGTGGACTCAGAGGAGCACCAGGAAGGAGACATTGCAGTTCCTGTTCTGAGCGAAAAGAGCAACCTGTTGAATGATCACCACCTGCAAAAGGTCTGTTTTACAGAATCTCACCTATTTAGGTGGATACGCTTGCTGTGGTTACAGTTGTTGGATCTCTGTGGTCATCATCTGTGGTCATACCTTCAGAAGCTTCAATATATTCAAAACAGTGCAGCAAGGATTTTGTTGAGAGCTCTTAAATTTGAACATATCACGCCCATTCTCCATAACCTACATTGGCTTCCTGTCACCTACAGAATTCAGTACAAAACTGCTCACATTACACACCGATGCTTACACGGAACTTCACCTGATTATCTAAAGGACATTCTTGCACCATATTCATCCACCCAGTCTCTACGATCACAGAACAGTAAT
>JBBPBX010034204.1:0-16085 GCA_038048925.1 Garcialebias charrua
ATAGATGTGGAAAATGGATTTAAAATTCATTCATTTCTAAATTTTGATGCACTTTTAACATGCAGGAAAGGGTTTTAACAGAACTGTTTTTTTGTATGTCCAGAAGCCCAGATTTAGCTTTTTTAGATTTCTCTACATGGATTATTGAGCATGCATCAGGGTATTTAACAAAACAGTTTGTTGAATAAATGTTTTAAAACGTGCAATCACTGATCAGTTTTTTAATATGTAATGCACTTAAATGTTAAACTGAGTAAAAGTGTAAAAGGACAATTAATTTAATGTTGATACTTTTATAATTTATTTATTCTTTGCACTAATACAAAGAAAAAAAATGGACTTTTGGAATGAGTATTCTGGTCTGACCCCCTTGAGATCAGATTAAGCTGTATGTGGCCCCCAGATCAAAATGAGTTTGACACCCCTGGACTAATAGTTATATACCTGGAACAACAGGCCAAAATGAACAAGCCCATATTTTTACTTTGAATAAATGAGCCACTGAGTTTAACAATTTCAAATTGATAACTTAGGAAGGCAGATCTTAGAAGGCTCAAGGAATTTGCTAATTATCATAGACTGTATACTAGCAAGGGGGTCTTAGGAAATAGTAAATTATATTTTCTAAAATAAAAGTAGGCTGCAGTATTTTTTGATTTCAGGGTAAATTGATTATTTCACTTTTAAGTAAACTAATGTTTTGGATCTGTTGTGCAGATCAGATTAAAAGATGCCTCCGTCGAAGGTTCCACAATAAAGATTGTTAACAGAAAATTAATTTGATCCTGGTCTGTTAATTATTTTTTAATTTTTTAATTTTTAATTTTTTAAATAGCCTCATTGAACAGTGTTGATGGAACAAGAGTGAGTCTTATGAATCCCACCTCATCTATACAGAACACATAATGGTAAATATGCATTAAGATAGGCCTCTGTCAAAACACATGCAGCATCTGACTTTTGAATCTCAGCTACTGTGGTTATTGATCAGATCGGATCAGATTTAATATGAAGGTGTGTCCAGAAACTGACTCGCTGTGACTTCACTGGGAAGAACAAACTCATATGCAACCTTGCTCAAGAACTTTGAGGGGCATACGCAAGGAACGACTGAAAACAACAAAGGAACAAAAGACTGTCCACAAAAACTTTCAGCCGAGCAGAGGCAAAGACTTTCTCGAAGAACTGTCAAAACATGGTCATCAGACACAAATGGCCAGGATATACGGTCCGGATTTGGGGGGTCCGGACGAGAATCAGAACCCAGTGAACGTCTCACTGGGGGCTGGAACAAGAGAAAGCTGAACACGTTCTCCAAACAGACAAGAGAACAAATGGTCCTGAAGTCACTCACACCAGCAAAGGCCGCACCCCATATTGATCTGTGAGGATCTGTCGTTGATCTTAGTAGCCGGGATCAAAACTACAGTTGCTATGATAAATTTTTAATGAAACACATAGGCACATTTGGGCCTGCTAGCGCAGGCTTCATGATTTTTAGTTATACTGTGCTCAGGTGGATCTGACGACTTGCTTCTTCTGGTTCCTGTAACTCTGTGGTGAAGCTGAAGGGGAGCAAGGGAAATGATCCTAGCTCCTGACCCCAAAACGAGTTAACTTTTATATGTTTGTTTTTGCAGTTGTCCTTGGCGGAGTGCATGTTGGGATTCTGATGTGTCACAAGGGGTACATTTTGGTAAATGATTATAATTTTAAAGAAAATGAGATGATATCGTAGATTATAGTTAGCTATATGGTTGTGAAAACCAAATTAGAGGTGGCAATAGGCTGAGGTTTAGGAAACATCTGACACTAGTGCTAAGGTTAAAGGATGGTAAATTTAGACACAATTTCCAATTTATTAACCAAATAACTTTGGCATAATTGAAACAAGGTAGAGTTTTGTTTCAAAAGGGGGTTAAGGGACAGACAGATGTTTCTAAAAATAGAGAGGTTGAAATTGGTCCCTAGAAATAACTAGATTGTAAATGTTTCCTAGAAACAACTAGGCCGGAAAATGTTCCTAGAAATAACTAATTAAGGATAACCGATAAATTTGCGTTATAAACAAAGTTCACTTGCGTTGATATTGAGGCGGCATCGGTCTTGAACGTTTTATTTTCTTTAATCAAGTCATGGGGGAAGGAGTATTGATGCAAGCATATTTCGAATGAGCAATTAACAACACTGTTTTTTTTTTCCCTCTGTGAAAGTGTGAAGCAGGATGGGGGACCCCCCCTTGGAAATGATTCCTGCCTGCAGGCTCGAACCATTCAAGCCTGAAGTGGACCTGATCAGAGGATGTTTAGAAATATGATGGTTCTGTAGAATTATAGCAATTGACTTGACTAGACGACATGTGACTTATTGACTCAGGAAAAAGGTGTACAATGTTTTGTGAATTATGCTCTGCCGCCGCTTGCTATGTTATTTTTTAATTATGCTCTGCCGCCGCTTGTGATGTTATTGTTATGTGTGTAATTTCTGCTATAAGCTGAGCGAAAAGGTACAGTATTTTTTGTAAGTATGAACCGCCTTAAAACTACTCATAATTAACCCTAATGAAGATTAAGCCTCTTCCAAACCAACTAACATGCATGATTCATTCTTTGTACTACAGATTTATAATTGATTGGGTGTTGTTTGTTGTGGCACATTCTGTTCGTGATAGGTGGTTCCTGGAAATGCTCCAGCTGAGGGAGTTTTCTCAACGGAGTCCCGGGGAGGCAAGACCAGACAGCCCTGGTCAAGTACGGACCCGTGTGGGGTCGCTGAACGCACACCACAGGCAGTGCGTGTCAATGCCAGGGGATCCACACGGTTCAGTGTGCTCCAGCCCGTGAACCAGGAAGGAGCTAAAGGATTGGGCTGGACAACAAGAGGAGCTCGCATTCGAACTCTTGTACCTTGGTAGACCAAAGTAGCCGAGTAAGTTGCGTGCGAGGCTCAGAAGGACTCTGTTTAATGGAGCCACTCGGTGCTAGGAATATGCACACATAGAACAGACACCTAAAACGATAAAAACACTACATATTAGAGTCTCACATTACACGAAGAAAACTCGGGAACATAGGAGGACACTTCCGAGCACCCAAGGGGAATGCCCCTGAGTACGTGTAAAAAGTATATTAATGTTTCTGTGATGATGATATAAATCTTGTGTTCTTTCTCTATTTTTGTGTGTTCAAGGGAGACAACTGCCTTACTGCTGGAGGATGAATTTGGGAACTCAAGGTTCATAATTCTGCAATATCCTAAGCGCTTACTATTAATATCGTTCATAGTTTGCATATATTTCCTTATATTCTACAATTTGCATATTAATAAATTCATTCGGGTCTGGAGGACCCACTGGACAATTGGCTGATAAAGATCTTCGGTCACTGGAAACAGGTGTTTGTATCTATAATGGTATTATTGGCTATTTTCTTAGGCATACTTATAACTTGCGGGTGCTGCTACGTGCATTGGTTAAGGTCTTTGACGGTTAGACTTATCACGTCCACTCTGGAAAAAGGAGACCCTGAAGTGATGAAACAACTGTTTTTGTTAAAAAACTATAACTTGGAGGATTTTGAAAAGAACTGATTGAATATTGTGAATATATGCGTTTAGCTGCGTTATTAGGTGTGTGATTTTATTTCTTTTGGGATGGACCTCAGCAGAATGAGGTCCAAAGGGGGATTGTTGTGAAATAAAAATATATTTATCTTTGTGTTTTCATTTATTTTCAAGGAGTCTTCACACGGCGTTCAAAATGATCACGTTTTCCTCATAGAATGGTAAGGGTTTCCTGAGAGGTGGTACTAAAGGAATGCGTGGAGTTGGCTCTGTTCTGGTGAGGCTGGGGGATGATAATATAGCTGGCGCCTCTTTGTCCTGTCAGTTTTACGACTTTGTAGAATATATGACTTGGGGAGACCACTCGAGCAAGCTGGGGGGAGGCAGTGGTATTTCCTGTCTTCTGGCAATAAAGGGGGGACGGCAGGCTCTGAGGCAGGGCCCCCACAGAAGGGTATAAAAGGTTCCCATCCTCCAACAGCAAGGCAGAGAAGTAAGCCCACGGTCGGATCAGGTTGTATGTTCTCCCTGTCCCCCTCTCTCTCCCCTCCTCCCTTCTTCTGTCTCTCTATCTCTGTCACTCACTCTCTGTCCACTTATTCTAATCCAATATAATGACTTTTGAAATAAAACAAATGTATTCTGTGACTTTTAACTTATGATCAATTAAACTGGTTTGGAACTTTAAATGAGCGTCTGTCGTGTGTAAGTGTATCTCTCCTTCCTGTTCCAAAGTGAACCAAAAAACGAATTCTGGGACGGATAGAATCTTACGTCAACACTATCTATCTATCTACAGTATCTATCTATCTATCTATCTATCTACAGTATCTATCTCTATCTATCTATCTATCTACTATCTATCTATCTATCTATCTATCTATCTATCTATCTATCTATCTATCTATCTATCTATCTATCTATCTATCTATCTATCTATCTATCTATCTATCTATCTATCTATCTATCTATCTATCTATCTATCTATCTATCTATCTATCTATCTATCTATCTATCTATCTATCTATCTATCTATCTATCTATCTATCTATCTATCTATCTATCTATCTATCTATCTATCTATCTATCTATCTATCTATCTATCTATCTATCTATCTATCTATCTATCTATCTATCTATCTATCTATCTATCTATCTATCTATCTATCTATCTATCTATCTATCTATCTATCTATCTATCTATCTATCTATCTATCTATCTATCTATCTATCTATCTATCTATCTATCTATCTATCTATCTATCTATCTATCTATCTATCTATCTATCTATCTATCTATCTATCTATCTATCTATCTATCTATCTATCTATCTACTATCTATCTATCTATCTATCTATCTATCTATCTATCTATCTATCTATCTATCTATCTATCTATCTATCTATCTATCTATCTATCTATCTATCTATCTATCTATCTATCTATCTATCTATCTATCTATCTATCTATCTATCTATCTATCTATCTATCTATCTATCTATCTATCTATCTATCTATCTATCTATCTATCTATCTATCTATCTATCTATCTATCTATCTATCTATCTATCTATCTATCTATCTATCTATCTATCTATCTATCTATCTATCTATCTATCTATCTATCTATCTATCTATCTATCTATCTATCTATCTATCTATCTATCTATCTATCTATCTATCTATCTATCTATCTATATCTATCTATCTATCTATCTATCTATCTATCTATCTATCTATCTATCTATCTATCTATCTATCTATCTATCTATCTATCTATCTATCTATCTATCTATCTATCTATCTATCTATCTATCTATCTATCTATCTATCTATCTATCTATCTATCTATCTATCTATCTATCTATCTATCTATCTATCTATCTATCTATCTATCTATCTATCTATCTATCTATCTATCTATCTATCTATCTATCTATCTATCTATCTATCTATCTATCTATCTATCTATCTATCTATCTATCTATCTATCTATCTATCTATCTACATATCTATCTATCTATCTATCTATCTATCTATCTATCTATCTATCTATCTATCTATCTATCTATCTATCTATCTATCTATCTATCTATCTATCTATCTATCTATCTATCTATCTATCTATCTATCTATCTATCTATCTATCTATCTATCTATCTATCTATCTATCTATCTATCTATCTATCTATCTATCTATCTATCTATCTATCTATCTACAGTATCTATCTATCTATTGTTACGTCTACCAGGCTCATTTGGTGGGGTAACATTAAAGGAGACCACACAAGGATTTTGTGATTAAATAAAAAAGGTATTTATTAAATTATTCTAGAACTAAGAAACCTAGAAAAATGAACACCTGCTAGATAAATGAATAAATGAATGCCTAAAATGAGAAACCCAAAATGATTATTGTAGACAAAACTCACCAACACCAACCATAAGGTACAAACCAAACCAAAATGGTGTTCTGAGGAGGAGGAAGGGGGAAAAGCCTTCCTGCTGCTGCATGCAAGGCAGCTTAAATAATAGGAGTGCACCAATCAGGGCAAAACAAAACACCTGTGGAAGGCCTGTCTCCAGAACCATACCAGAAAAAGAGGCAAAAACCACTGCAGCCGTAACACCTCCCCCCTTAAAACAGAGGGTCCAACCAGGAGCTCTGCAACCACTCTTCTCCTAGCCTGGTCCATCAATGGCTCGAGACAATGCATCCACCAGCACATTCTCAGTGCCTTCAATGTGCCGAATTTCCAGGTTGCAGGAATAAGGCCCATTGCACCAAACGCTGATTTGGACTCTGTAGGAGGGCAAAAAGGTCAAAGGGTTATGATCTGAAAGCACCACAACAGGAAATGAACCCCCGCTCACATACACATCAAAGTGCTTCAATGCCCAAATTAGAGCCGGGGCTTCTTTCGAACCCTGAGTAGGAAGCAAGGCGAGCACCTTCTCTCCTGGGTGAAACGCTCTATTTTCAGCTTTCTGGTCAAACCATCGTTTCAACTTCTGAGCTTTTTTAAGATACTCAGAAGCCAATTTTCCAGCCAAGATAAGTCTGCGACGAAAGCCATTAATGTAGTCGAACAAATTTGATGGTGGATCAGAATTCAAGAAGTTAGAACTAGCAAGGGGACTGCGCACCTGAGGTCCAAACACTAGCTCATTTGGACTGAACCCTGTGCTTTCCTGTACAATGTTATCAGCAGCAGGTATGGGGAAAAGTGGAGCTGATTTCAGACGGGGCCAACAAAAATAATGCAACACTTGATTATAAGTCTTATTGACTCCTAGATGGCCAGTCAGTTCTCCATGAGCGGTTTTCAAAACGAGGTTTCTGAACTTAATTGGAACAACAGCTTGATCAACTGGACCAACAACATCGCTGTCACTATAAGGTAACCTGTTACGTACCAACAGTCCTTGTAGAAAATACCCATTTGACACTTTTGTTTTCTGTTCAGCTGCCTGGACGTGTCCAAACAGAGCAGCTAAGGTAGTGTCCTCCTGCTGGGCTGCAATCAACTCACTGAGTGACGAGGGAACAGGAAGAGTTGGCAAACAGGCAGTCCTCTTACCAGGCTTACCAGACTCAACCTTCTTTTCAGCCAAAGGTTGACCAGACTCAACCTTCTTTTCAGCCAAAGGTTGACCAGACTCAACCTTCTTTTCAGCCAAAGAACGAGTGATGGTACAAGCTGGAAATGCCTCAGGAAAGTCTCGAGCACATTCGTCTGAAACAGATGGAGAAGCTCGGTCCACCGGAGGAGGTGCAACATCTCGCCACACGCGTCCACCTGCCAGGTTGTTTCCTAGAATGAAAGACACACCTTCCACAGGCAAAGAAGGACGAATGCCTACATTTACTTCTCCTTGAACCAGTTCCGACTGCAAGTAGATCTTATGGAGAGGCACAGAGAGAGTTTTCAACCCAATACCTCTAATAAAGACACTACAACCGGTATCAGAAACTGGAGAAAATGGCAAAACAGATTCCAATATGAAAGACTCAGATGCTCCAGTGTCACGCAGAATCTTCACAGCCACTCCCGGACGAGCCCCCACAATGTTACGTCTACCAGGCTCATTTGGTGGGGTAACATTAAAGGAGACCACACAAGGATTTTGTGATTAAATAAAAAAGGTATTTATTAAATTATTCTAGAACTAAGAAACCTAGAAAAATGAACACCTGCTAGATAAATGAATAAATGAATGCCTAAAATGAGAAACCCAAAATGATTATTGTAGACAAAACTCACCAACACCAACCATAAGGTACAAACCAAACCAAAATGGTGTTCTGAGGAGGAGGAAGGGGGAAAAGCCTTCCTGCTGCTGCATGCAAGGCAGCTTAAATAATAGGAGTGCACCAATCAGGGCAAAACAAAACACCTGTGGAAGGCCTGTCTTCAGAACCATACCAGAAAAAGAGGCAAAAAAACCACTGCAGCCGTAACACTATCTATCTACAGTATCTATCTATCTATCTACAGTATCTATCTATCTACAGTATCTATCTATCTACAGTATCTATCTATCTACAGTATCTATCTATCTATCTACAGTATCTATCTATCTATCTATCTATCTATCTATCATCTATCTATCTATCTATCTATCTATCTACATATCTATCTATCTATCTATCTATCTATCTATCTATCTATCTATCTATCTATCTATCTATCTATCTATCTATCTATCTATCTATCTATCTATCTATCTATCTATCATCTATCTATCTATCTATCTATCTATCTATCTATCTATCTATCTATCTATCTATCTATCTATCTATCTATCTATCTATCTATCTATCTATCTATCTATCTATCTATCTATCTATCTATCTATCTTCTTTTAACGTCCGTTTTCCCAATTCCGGGGTAGGAAAACGGACGTTAAAATTACTTTAACAGATGTTGATGTGGTAGTAGTTGAGAGTTATTCCCAACATAAGAGTGAGTTCTTGCAGTATCACCTGAGATCACAGATATTATTTTTAAAGGTTTAATAATAATAATAATTTTTTTAAACTTTATTTCTATAGCACCTTCCAACAATGCCTTGCATTGACCAAGGTGCTTTACAAGTTAAACAAATAAAAAAGGACACAATAAATCAGTGCAAATTAAAAACACAGCCAGAATATAAGAAGGTAAAAGAGATACATAGCTAAATACTAAAATACTAAAAGTTAAACATTAAAAGCCTTTTAAATAAGTAGGTTTTCAGTTTGGCTTTTAACAGGGTTAGGGTTATTATTCATTTTGTGATGTAGTTTGTGTATTACAGTTAGTAAAATTAAGTAGAACTATTCATTTTGTGATGTAGTTTGTATATTACAGTTAGAAAAATTAAGTAGAATTATTCATTTTGTGATGTAGCTTGAAGGTTATCATTGGTTGAACAAACTGTGAAATAAGGGGCAGATATAATAAGATTTCATCTTCTTTCTGCTCCCTTCATTTTATCCTACTTGTATTCTTGTATCTGATGAAACTGTCTTGTATTGTTCTTTTAAAATGAATGAATAAACATCAAATCAAATCAAATCAAACAGAACCAGATCAGAGATGGTACACAGCTCATGGGGAAGAGTATTCCAGGCTGTTGGGCCTGCAACAGAAAAGGACCAGTCCTCCCATTGTTTGCACCTTGAGCAGGGCACCTCCAGCAGATATTGACCAGCTGGGCTGGTGGACTTTCAAAAGTTCTGAAACATAAAGTGGTGCAAGGCCATTCAAAGCTTTAAAAACAATCAGCAGTAACTTGAGCTGTATCCTAAACTCAGTGGTGTAGTCTACATTTTTGTAGTGGGTATACCGTGCTTAGAAACCAAAGTACACTGGTTAGTAAAGTGTAACCGTCAATTTATTTTGATTTTAAGCATATTGAACAGTTCCAAATTTCTCTGATGCTTATATTTGAATAAATGAACAACAAACTTTGTACAACAGCTGGCTTTGTATTAAAAACATGTTATATAATTTATAAAACAGTATCAAAGAAAAGCACTGCACACCAATAGATTGTTACAGAAGTGTTTAACTGTCGTTTAACGTATCAATGACATGTACCTAATGGTATGTCATGTACCATTGGGCACTTTTAAGTGGGTATACTGAAATTCTTAAGTTTTTCTAGTGGGTATACTCCATATACCCGAGTATCACGTAGACTGAACCCGGTCCGGGAGCCAGTGCAAAGAAGAAAGGACAGGAGTGATATGTTCATATTTACGTGTGTTTGTCAACAAGCGAGCAGCAGAGTTTTGCACGCTGTAAACGGGAGATAGAAAACCGATTCATACACACATATAAGCCATTACAGTAATCAAACCTAGAGCTCACAAAGGCATGGATGGCCTTCTCCAGATCACTACGGCTACGGGTTGACAAAAATGGCTACAACTGGCATTTCTTAAAATAAAATAATCTTAATGTAAAACTCTGGTATGAAAGGCAGAGTGGTATATGTTCCTTTAAAAAATGCTGAGTTTTTAATTAATAAGCATATTGTGTTGAGTGATTTTTGTTGTGGATGATTTGTCTTTATCCCATTCTGAATCTTACTGTACATCAGAACATGCTGATAGAACTGTCTGCATGTTTGACTGTGGCCGGTGCCTTTGGGTTTATAACGTAATAAAACTGAAACTATTGCTTCAACATGTATTAAAATCATTCCTTCCTTGTGACGTAATTCTCACAATCAAACTCTTGAGGGAACTTCGCACCTTATGAGGTTTGTAATACAAATAACTACACAAATATCACTTGCATAGTCCATTTCTCACATTTTTCCTCCCCCTGAAAGTTATGCTTTTGTTCTGCTATATGCTGGTGAAGATTCTCAGTCGTCCAGGACATGATAAAATCAAAAAAGGCGTTCAATACAGAACAACTGGACTTTATTTGTAGCAACAAGACGTTTCGCTTCTCATCCGAGGAGCTTTATCAATTCAGTGAGGAGACAGTGAGAGGGAGAAGTTATAACAGGATAAGCCATTGACACGCACCAACATATGTAAATTGGAAACTAACACCCCCACATACTTGGGATAACACGTACCTGTGACCCATTCAAAGTTCAGTGTGTGAAAACAGAGCTTACAGAAAACACACACACATCCTACTGTATGTAAATTGACAAGTCACACCTCACACATTAATAGCAGGGACCTGTCAAAGTCTTTGTTAGTCTAATTCACAAACGAGGCTCCTCTGTTCTCATCAGGTGTGAGACGCCTGGGAACCAAACCCAGGGCTGCACTATAAGTTTTAGAAATTTGGAATCTTAGACCTCCTCCTCTGTTTAACGATGGTTTCTCTCTTTTTACATAAATCGCCTCCTTCACACCCCTCTCAAACCACCTGTGCTCTCGGTCCAAAATATGTACATTCTGGTCCTCAAAAGAGTGTCCCTTGTCCGTGAGGTGGAGGTGAACAGCTGAGTTTTGTCCAGAGGAGGAGGCTCTCCTGTGTTGGGACATTCTTCTGTGGATGGGCTGTTTAGTTTCTCCAATGTATAGGTCTGGACAGTCCTCGCTGCACTGGACTGCATACACTACACCACTCTGTTTGTGTGTGGGTGTTTTGTCCTTAGGGTGCACCAGCCTCTGTCTGAGAGTCCTGCTGGGTTTGAAATGTACTGGGATGTTGTGTTTGTTGAAAATCCTTCTGAAATTCTCTGATAGTCCAGCAACATAAGGGATGACAATGTTTTTTCGTCTGTTCTCCTTTTTCTGTTCCTTATTGTGTTTTGAAAATTTCCTCGCTGACTTGACAAAAGCCCAGTTAGGATATCCACATGTTTGGAGAGATTTTTCAATGTGTTTCTGTTCCTTTTCCTTCCCTTCTGTCTTCGTGGGGATGTGATCGGCCCGATGCTGTAAAGTTCTGATGACAGAAAGTTTGTGTTCCAGTGGATGGTGAGAGTCAAACAGAAGATACTGGTCTGTGTGGGTTGGTTTTCTGTAAACTTCAATGTTGAGACTGTCCTCTCCCTCCATATGCACCAAACAGTCCAAAAAAGGAAGCTTATTGTCGTTAGCATCCTCTCTGGTGAACTTGATGTTGTTATCTACCGAGTTAATGTGTCTGGTGAACGCTTCCACCTCCCTGGCTTGGATTTTGACCCAGGTATCATCCACATATCGGAACCAATGGCTTGGCGCTGTTCCCTCATAGGAGTTTAGGGCTCTCTGTTCCACTTCCTCCATGTAGAGGTTGGCAACAATGGGTGACACTGGAGATCCCATGGCACAGCCGTGCTTCTGTCTGTAAAATCTGTCATTGAACTTGAAATAGGTGGTGGAGAGGCAGAGATCCAGCAGGGTGCAGATGTGGTCTGGGGTGAAGTTGGTCCTTTTGTCCAAATCCTTGTCTTGTAGAAGTCGTTTTTTGACGGTTTCTACTGCTTCAGAAATGGGTATGCACGTGAAAAGAGAAGTCACATCATACGATACAAGAGTTTCTCCCGGGGTTAGCTTCAAATGTTGAACTTTGTTGGCAAAGTCAATGGAGTTCTTTATGTGATGAGGTGTGTTTCCAACCAGAGGAGCTAAAATACCAGCCAGATGTTTAGCAACATTGTATGTAACTGAGTTCATGCTGCTGACGATGGGTCTGAGAGGTGTATCTTCTTTGTGTATTTTTGGAAGTCCATAAAGACAGGGAGTGGCTTCCCCCGGGTACAATCTATAATACAATGATCGAGTGATTATTTTCTCCTTTTCGAGTTTTTGCAGGTAATCTGTGACTTTCTTTTTAAAAGTGTTAGTTGGGTCCCTCTTCAGGGGCTCATAGGTGTTCCTGTCGCTCAGCAGTGTGGTTATTTTTCCCTGGTAATCAGACGTGTTGAGTATTACTGTGCATCTTCCTTTGTCAGCTGGTAAAATGGTGATGTTTTGGTCTTGGCTGAGTGATGTTATAGCTTTCCTTTCCTGCGGTGTAAGATTTGAAGGAGGCAGTTTGGCACTGGAGAGTGTAGCTGATATTTTCATTCGGAGTTGTTCTGCCTCTGCTCCTGTCAAGTTGTTGTTCCTAATCGCAGATTCAGTGGCCGTGATTAATTCCACAACAGGTATTTCTTGTGGTGAGATTGCAAAATTCAGTCCTTTTGCCAGCACATTTTTCTCAGGTTGTGTTAAGGTCCTGTTAGACAAATTTCTAACCCACTGTTCCTGAGTATTTGTGTTGGCCGACCAACTCCTTATCTTGACTGATGGTTTGTGATGAGAAAACCGCTCTCTGTTGTAGTCTCAGAAACTTACTTTTTTGACGTTCCTTGCTTTTTTGATGCTGCGATAGCTGGGCCTTTTCAACAAAGCAAGATACTTCTTCCAACAGCGGCAGTGGTAGAAGAGTAGACAGCTTCTGGAGGCTCTGATCCATTTTGAGTGAGAGAGCTTCAATGGCGAAGTTTATCTGTCGTATTCTCTCACTGAGCAGCTTGTTTTGAGCTTTCAGGAGGATTCCTTCAGCTCTTTGTCCTTTAATTGTGGAGTTGAGTTTTAGACTGCTGAGGGTGAGTTTTCCTTGTCTGCATCTCAGACTGAAACGAAGATGGTTCCTGTGGTCTGCAAGCTTCCTTCGCAGATTCAGTGGCCATGATTAATTCCACAACAGGTATTTCTTGTGGTGAGATTGCAAAATTCAGTCCTTTTGCCAGCACATTTTTCTCAGGTTGTGTTAAGGTCCAGTTAAACAAATTTCTAACCCACTGTTCCTGAGTATTTGTGTTGGCGACCAACTCCTTATCTTGACTGATGGTTTGTGATGAGAAAACCGCTCTCTGTTGTAGTCTCAGAAACTTACTTTTTTGACGTTCCTTGCTTTTTTGATGCTGCGATAGCTGGGCCTTTTCAACAAAGCAAGATACTTCTTCCAACAGTGGCAGTGGTAGAAGAGTAGACAGCTTCTGGAGGCTCTGATCCATTTTGAGTGAGAGAGCTTCAATGGCGAAGTTTATCTGTCGTATTCTCTCACTGAGCAGCTTGTTTTGAGCTTTCAGGAGGATTCCTTCAGCTCTTTGTCCTTTAATTGTGGAGTTGAGTTTTAAAGCTCCACTGACATGATTTTTTAACTTTTCAAAAAATGGCACAACATATATAAATATTAAGATTGACCCCTGACCGTTTTTGCTAAAATAATGTTAAATGAATGAAAATTTCTCTCAAGAATAGTTTAAAATTAGCGCTGTTTTTTTACACGGTAAATACGGGTTTTCCGGTCACGTGTTTGTGACGTCAGATAAAGGAATTTGCTCCAAGCGCACATTGAATACTATGTAGAAATATATAAACGCATCCGTCGAATTTAGCCATTTAAAACATCAGATATTAGCGATTTGGCTTAAGTCCATGAAGTAGAAGTTATTTTGAGTGATAAAACACAAGGAGCAATGTTTCATTTCTCCGTGTTGTTTGTTGTTATTTCAGGAAATGTTGCACATTCAAGAATTGAGCACCAGATGTCAGCAAAGCTACCGTGAACTCTTACAGAGCTCTGTAATGGAGAAATATCTAAACGTATCCGTCGAATTTAGCCATTTAAAACATCAGATATTAGCGATTTGGCTTAAGTCCATGAAGTAGAAGTTATTTTGAGTGATAAAACACAAGGAGCAATGTTTCATTTCTCCGTGTTGGTTGTTTTTATTTCAGGAAATGTTGCACATTCATGAAGTGAGCACCAGATGTCAGCCAAGGGCTCACTTCATGAATGTGCAACATTTCCTGAAATAAAAACAACCAACACGGAGAAATGAAACATTGCTCCTTGTGTTTTATCACTCAAAATAACTTCTACTTCATGGACTTAAGCCAAATCGCTAATATCTGATGTTTTAAATGGCTAAATTCGACGGATACGTTTAGATATTTCTCCATTACAGAGCTCTGTAAGAGTTCACGGTAGCTTTGCTGACATCTGGTGCTCAATTCTTGAATGTGCAACATTTCCTGAAATAACAACAAACAACACGGAGAAATGAAACATTGCTCCTTGTTTTTTATCACTCAAAATAACTTCTGCTTCACGAACTGGAGCTAAATCGCTAATATCTACAGTTTTAGATGGCTAAATTCGACGGATGCGTTTATATATTTCTACATAGTATTCAATGTGCGCTTGGAGCAAATTCCTTTATCTGACGTCACAAACACGTGACCGGAAAACCCGTATTTACCGTGTAAAAAAACAGCGCTAATTTTAAACTATTCTTGAGAGAAATTTTCATTCATTTAACATTATTTTAGCAAAAACGGTCAGGGGTCAATCTTAATATTTATATATGTTGTGCCATTTTTTGAAAAGTTAAAAAATCATGTCAGTGGAGCTTTAAACTGCTGGGGGTGAGTTTTCCTTGTCTGCATCTCAGACTGAAACGAAGATGGTTCCTGTGGTCTGCAAGCTTCCTTGACATCTTCTCCAACTCCCGCACTGCTCTTAGGGTATCCTTCCCAAAATGTTTAGCAATATGCTGGGGAAGATTCTCAGTCGTCCAGGACATGATAAAATCAAAAAAGGCGTTCAATACAGAACAACTGGACTTTATTTGTAGCAACAAGACGTTTCGCTTCTCATCCGAGGAGCTTTATCAATTCAGTGAGGAGACAGTGAGAGGGAGAAGTTATAACAGGATAAGCCATTGACACGCACCAACATTTTTGTTCTGCTACATCAGATTCCCAGCAAATCATCAAGCTGGTTGGTTGATGTGCAACGTTCAAGCTAATACACATAGCAGTTTCTTTCACACTAAATTTATACTCAGTGATATTCAATAAACTCTGTGTACATCTAAGTTCATGCTCAATAATCCAGGTACAGTATGATATCCAACAAGGTTCAGTCAGGTCATCTGGACGGTTTCTTTTTTGCTGAGACGTTTTATCCAAAGAACTTCTTTGATCCGAGGAGCCCACCAAAAAAAAAAGATTTCCCACAAACAGCATAATCCACGTTGGAAAAAAAAGTTTGCTGGTGCTAAACTGCTACCACTTTGGCATGACTGTCTCAGATGAGTTAATGGGGGAGACGGTGGGCCTCAGAAGCCGTCTTAGCACCAGCAAACTGTTTTTTTGTTTTTTCTACTATGGAGTACTGTATACTGTTTGTGGGAAATCAGTTCCCTTTCAGTTGGTCTCTCGGTGCAACATACTTGCTTTGGGAATTGCGCCCCCGCGTGATTACCTGAAGCAATATACTCACGCCTTAACGGCTAGGGACGTCACTGCCGCACCAGAGGCCCCGCCCTCTGGGTACTTAAGCGGCTTGCGCCCCTCCATCTTTCTCTTTTTGCCCTTCACCTCGCTTAAACCTGAACTACCTCTTCGCGGGACTTCTCTGTTGCTTCATCGCTCAACCAGAAGTGAGCTTGCTCCCTACACAGAGCGCACAGAGAATTATTCCTGCGTACTGCTGGGCTAGCGAAAGCTAGTCCGGCACTTTTCTCTTAACCCCGAAGTATTTTCTTCTCCTCTCTCTACAGGTTGCTTCGCTCGACGGCG
>JBBPBX010034204.1:17687-32776 GCA_038048925.1 Garcialebias charrua
ACAATGGACAAGCAGGCAGCTGCCGACTTGCTGGATGAAGCTCGCAGAGCAACAGACTTTGTTCTCCGTATGATGGGGACAGCCGCTGTTGCATAGGGCAGGGGGATAGCGGAAGTGGTCATCGCGATCCGCCACCTCTGGATGATGCTGACGGATCTCCCGGAGGGACAAAAGGTGCCTTTTCTCCACCACTCGATAGAGCCGGCGGGATTATTTGGTAAAGCTTTGGAGCAAATTCAGACCAAGCTGGACCAAAGACGCAGACAGGCGGAAGCTCTCCGGGTGGGCATTCCCCGGAGAAGCTTCGCCCCCCCAAGGGAGTCTGCTGGTAGCAGACCTGTGCAGTCTTGGCACCACTCGGCAACGCATGCTCCACCGCAGAAGCGGCCAGCATACGAGGAGGAGCACAGGCAAAGACCTCCACAGGGCCCACCTCGTACCGAGCACGCATGGAGCAAAAACAGGTTTGTCCCCCGCCAGGCGACCAAGCACAGGGCCTCCTCTGTGAATCGTGACAACAGACAGAAACGTGCTTGATGAACCAGGTCCACGTTTTCACATTACAGGGTCACCCGCCCACGTGGTAACGGGAATGATACCTTCATGTCCAGACTTTGCTTGTAACACAGTACAATCAGCTGGTTTATTTACAGCATGCACAAATCATGCTTTTTCTGCTGTGAGTGACATTAAATCATGTACGTCTTTGCACATAAGCACGAATAAAGTTCATGAAACAGCTCCTCTCTGTTTTATTGACCAAAAAAACAAAACCAACAACAACACAAATCAGGTCTTTCTGACCTGGAAGCCGTCATAAAGAGAGAGGGCCTTTTTCCCCCTCTCTCTCACGGCCCACGGGGTATTAGCATAATTGATAAACCCCAGCAGAGTGCCTCTGCAATGAGCAGACACAGAGGCATCTGCGAACCCCCCCCCCACACACACACACCTTTCAGGAAGACAGGTGGGGAGGGTCACGTGCTCAAGCCCTGGTTCCATTGTGAACAATGGGAGAGCCAATACACTAACCAGACGATCACGTGACATGTCCGCACCTCAGAGAGGCGAGCAGACAGAGTTTGACAACAGGGGGCTACATCAGACGCCCTCAGGCAGCCACATTCACACCTCTACAACAATGACTGTGTTCAGCCTGTTGTGGATGAAAACATGTCGTAGCCGAATCAGATTTCTCTTCCTGTTTTCCAAGAGGGACTGAGCTCTTTATCATCAAATAATCTAAAGTCTTCCAAACCAAAAGGAACACCACCACGCTCTCACGGGGCAGCTGATCCTTTATCATTAATGAGGGACATGCAATGCCCGAGCAGTACTCAGACAGCACGTATCCTCCCGTTGTTTGCTGATCCAAAACTGCTTTCAAAAATAATTCCCCCAGAGGGGGACACACGGACCTCGGTCGGTTTACCTGGTGCCAACGCTCCATTAAAGCCAAGGACCAGTAAACTGGACCATCCCAGGGAACGGATTGGAGTTAGGAGATCTGCTCGTTTACATAACTCGCAGCCTCACAACAGGACTCCAAATTTGGAAGAGGAAAATATATTTTCCGCTCCAAACCTGTCGAATAAAGTTGACAGGTTACATCGGCCCTCAATTAACCCTAAGCAAGGTTACTTGGGAGCACACCAGCAGGGAGGCCTTCCAATCTGGTTGACCCCTAGGGGTTAACAGCCTCTGTGTCACCAGAAGGGGCAATACAACCACTTAGGCCAGGAACTGCCAAAAGCCTCAGCTTGTTGGCTGAAAAGAACAGGTTGATGGTGTCAGGCTTGCCAGAAAATGTGGTATTGACAATACAAAATGCCCGTGCTTGTTCAACACAATCTTTATACGCACAAAAGTGGCGCATTTTTGAAGCCTGGTGCTCAGAAAGAAATATTATTTCTTATGCATGCGACTTGGCTCAACTCCTGACTTTCCTTCAGGATTTACTGGAAAAAGGTTGTTCTTATTCAACGATTAAAGTTTTCCTATCAGCGATTTCAGCCTGTCACAAAGGCTTGGGATGTTACGGTTGCGGGTGTACCCAGAATGAAAGACCAGAATCGAACAGAAACCAGAACTCCGAGAATAATTTACAGTGTTTATTTACATTCAGTGAATAAAGAATGACATCCATGAGGGGGGCAGGAACACAATGAGAAGTCTTAAACAGAGTGCTGATGTGGTGATCCAATTCTCCAGTAATCCAAGGTAGGACCAAGCATTTGAAAAGGCAAGTGGTGGAAGGCAGGCAGCAGCTTATTGAGAGGCAGGAGGAGTTGAAGCTCATGTGGAACTCAGGCAGGGCAGGAACACGGTGAATCCAAGAACTCATTAGTAGGCAATGTCCCAGCGCCTGTAGAGTGGTTCCTGGGTCTTCTTATACTCCTCCTGGGTGTTGGTTGATTAGAAGCAGCTGCTGCCAATTAGGAGTGTGAAGGAGAGAGGGAGGCAGGGTGTAGAGCAGGACTCCTACAGTACCCCCCCCTCAAGAATCGCCCCCTGGCGACCTGAAGCGCTTCTCCGGGTGAGCCCGGAAAAACGTCGAGATCAGGCTGGGGTCCAAGATGAAGGACCTCGGAATCCACGAGCGTTCCTCAGGGCCGTAACCCTCCCAGTCGACCAAATACTGAAACCCCCGTCCCCGGCGCCGTACGTCCAGGATACGGCGGACCGTGAAGGCAGGATGGTTGTCGATGAGACGNTGACTCTGAACCATAGGAGTCTAGACTTTGATCTCTCCTCCTTTCCACCTGCTCCTGTCCTCACTCAGGAACAGGAAAGGCTACAGGCTCTCTGCCCAGTGAGGGCTTTACGCACCTACATGCAGAGAACAGCCGAATGGAGGAAAACAAACCAACTGTTCGTCTGCTTTGCAGCACCTGCTACCGGGAGAGCCCTATCAAAACAACGCCTCTCACATTGGGTGACTGAGGCCATTAAAAGGGCCTACAGTAGCAAAGGTCAACAGGTACCCTCTGGAGTGCATGCTCACTCCACTAGGGGCTTGGCCACTTCCTGGTCATTATTCAAGGGTGTACCAGTTGCAGACATCTGTGCTGCTGCGAACTGGAGCTCATTAAATACTTTTGCAAAGCATTATAGTTTGGATGTTACTGCGGGTGACGTCACTCAGGCTGTCCTTTCTAACACACAGTAGAAAGTAGCCTTGAGGTGCCTGTTGGTCAAAGGCAGACGTTCACTCTAGCATGCATTTTACAGAGCATTTCAAGGGCGTGAATGGATTACGTTCCCATAGCAAGTATGTTGCACCGAGAGACCAACTGAAAGGGAACTGAAAGTTATGCACCATAACTCATGTTCCCTGAAGGAAGGGAACGAGGTGCAACATAGCTGGCCCTTTTCAATGCTGAAAGCTTGGTGAAGTGCAACTTTGGAGAAAGATGGAGGGGCGCAAGCCGCTTAAGTACCCAGAGGGCGGGGCCTCTGGCGTGGCAGTGACGCCCCTAGCCGTTAAGGCGTGAGTATATTCCTTCAGGTAATCGTGCGGGGGCGCAATTCCCATAGCAAGTATGTTGCACCTCGTTCCCTTCCTTCAGGGAACATGAGTTATGGTGCATAACTTTCAGTTTTGTTTGGTACTGTAGTTCCTCAGATCGTAGAAGTCCTTTGTATGAAGGATAAAACATCTCAGGAAAAAAAGAAACCATCCAGATGACCTGACTGAACATTGTTGGACTTTTACCTGGATTACTGAGCATGAACTTTCGTGTTTTGAACCATTTTGGCATGACTGTCTCAGAGGAGTTGACGGTAGAGAGAGCGGGCCCTGGAGGCCATCTTAGCACCAACAAACTTTTATTCCCCCCCACTATGAATATGCTGTTTGTGGGAAATCAGTTTTGTTTGGTAGCTCCTCAGATTGAAGAAGTCCTTTGGGACAAAACATAGCAAAAACAGAAACCGTCCAGATGATCTGTGTACACATCACAATAGAAGTGGCTTCAGAATTTCAAGGCTTAAACAAAAAGCAGTGATGCTTTTTACTACAGCGGTTTCCACAAATTCCAACTTTATGGAATACAGAAACTTGTTACATTATGTCTTTTTAACATGTGATCTTAAAAAAAAACCTTGACCTTGGCTCTCATTGAGTTAAATGGATCACATCAGCTCTCATAAGCTTCCAAACATGACGACTTTCTACACTAATCTTCAACTGATTGTCAATCAGGTCACAGCTGAAGCTGATCAAAGGTTTTTGAACTCTCGACAGGGAGCGCAGCGTTGGACCGTCTCGGTATGCAGCGCAGAACTGTTCAGTTTGTCATACTTAAGCAAACGTCAATCTCCCGACGTTGTCGACACAGCTCGAGGCGACGTTAGCTATTTCAGAGACAGAAGATAGTGTTGACGAGGTTATCTGGGTTCTTCACCTGACAACTTTACTGTCACTCATCACGCTGTTGTGACAGCACCTAGCAGGCACTGCCAACCTATCACATCACAGACACGAGCAGAGGTGGGGACAAAGGCTTGCACAGACTGTTTTACTTTGATTTGGCTCAGCGTGAGTCTTTTAAAACTTGGCGTTTAATGTATAGAATTTTAACGTAAACAGAGACAATAACACTACCATTATTATATTATTTCAAACTGTGTCTTAACTTTTAAAAGTCTTGTCAGAAAATCTAAATTTTCTGTCAAAGTTGTAATATTTGTCTGTTTAAACAAGTTGGCTGCAGTGATCTGATTAAGATGCTACCTTGTTGCCCACTTGGAAAATTTTATTTTGGTCACATCCAACAGGGAGAAGGCCCTGCAGCAGATCCAGAATTTGCTGGAGGGAATATATAACCCTTCTGGCCTGGAAATGATGCCTGATGCCCCAGGAGACACTTGAAAGTGCAGAACTTCTGCTTCCCCCTCTTAAAGCAGGTTCTTCTGTGACCTGACTTTGGATAAGTGGGAGAAAAGGTAATCCAAAAGGTTTTCATCCATCTAAGGTGCTATTGTTTGAACTACTGTAACATAATGCAAAAACAAATGTTTTTATTATTTAGGAAATTAAAACTAGCAAATGGTTTGTTGACTTATAAAAATGTACATAGGTATGTGTGTTTCTTATCTCACACAGCCTTTATAACCTGAACTCGACACTCTGCTCTTTGAATTGAGAAAGCTTCTTGGATGAGAAGCGAAACTTCTTCTGTTACAAATAAAGTCCAGTTGTTTCTGTATTGAATGCCTTTTTTAAAATCTTATGTCCTGGATGACTGAGAATCTTCACCAGCATACTTATAAAAATGATTGCTAATGAGCTGTATTTATTCCTGAATGATGTTGCTCAAACATTTGACAAATAAGAATGTCACTTAAAATATCAATGTATTTAAATAGTCTTTTCATTCATCGTGTAAATCCTCATCTGGATCAATTTTATGGGGTGGAATAAAAGAAGGAAGTTATTTTTTACAAGAAGATGGAAAAAGGCCAACAGGGAATAGATAAGGATACATATATCAGCACTCTCCATCTTACAGTTTTAATGAGAACAGGTCCACTTTAGAGCGCAAACAGACAATCACCCCCTAACAGACACACACACTAATGGTGTGAGTCATTAACTCCAGGTGGTGACAACCAGGTGGTGTGGATGACGACCAGATCTCCCTAACAGGTTCAGTGGCATTTCCTGTCCATTCCTTCTATTAAAAATGACCATCCAGGATGAAGATCCACACTCCAAACAGGACAAGAAGGCTAACGGGCAATAAAAATATCGTTTCTGTCTGTCATTCAACATCATGTGCATTGGCTCTATTGCAGCGCAATCACAAAAAAATGTTTGGAAGCAAAAGGTCTTTGTTTTTAATCACCTGCTGCCGAATGTGAAAGAGTGATCATTTATTTGCCCCTGCCTTTGTGTTTTTGTTCTGTTGTGATTTCAATGAAACTCTCGCAATATACGGTACACACAACTGATCAAAATTTGGAGTCAACCCAATTCAAGATGGCTGCCTCAGCTAAGCAGCCACAGCAAACACGAAAATGGATGCAACTCTGTTTATCGTGCAGATATTGAGCTAGAATTTGGTGTGGTGGTGGCTGAGAGTTGTTCTCTACATAAGATCTGTTTTAATTTACTATTAATATAAACCTTGTTTGTCTGTTTGCAAAATATTTTATGAACTACCTACCCGATTAAAAAGAAACTCTAGGGAAGTAAACGTACATTTACAACTGATTAACCTTTAGCGTCAACCTAATTCAAGATGGCTACCACAACTAACTAACCTAATGAAACACAAATGGCCGCAGCTCAAGCCAGTTTAATAGATTTTTACTTATAAGTATTTGTGGTAGTAGCTGAGACTAATTTACAACACATACTCCAAAGACTACACACTACTCAACATATTGGCTTAAAAATGTGGCATTAAGTCTTGGCATTGCCTCTGCCCATCTGTTAGCAACGTATCTCATGGTCGACTGAATGATGTTAAATGAAACTCACAAACGGTAATCCTTAGATGCACATCTAAAACTGATTAAAAGTTACACTTAATTCAAGGTGACCACCACAGCAAGTCAACATAAGCCAACACATTGGCAGTAAATCTGTCCATTCTACACATACTGAGCTTTAGTGTTATATTATAACAGAGACATGTTCTCAACACAGTTCTGATTGTTAACATATCTTACAAAATCTCACAATGCTGCATAAGATTGTTAAAAATGTCTCACCAAAACAGCTATGAATCCATCTGTTTTCATGTTGGTCTAAAATTTTAGTATAAAAGTCAGCAGGTGAGATGAGTTCCTTCAAGAAATGTTGAGTCTTAAATTATGTTACTCTCAATCCAGACTTCATATTTATTTTACAAACCCATATGCCCCACTTTCTTACGTATTAAAATGTTGGTCCATGCTTTAATTTCAAACATATTTGCCATTAAAAGATGAAGTTGGATGGAGATCCTGTGCTCCAGCATCAACATGTGGCATGGAGGCTGCACAGCTGCAGAAAGGAACGCTTTGCAGAGAGTGGTGAAGGCTGCACAGAAGTCTGTTGGAGTTGTTATCCTCCCCACCATCACAATCTACACCTCCAGATGCAGGAAGAGGGCCACCTGCATCATGAAGGACCCCACTCAACCAGCACACATACTTTTTGCCCCGCTCCCCTCAGGAAGGAGGTTGAGGAGCATTAAATGTAGAACCACTAGACTTAGCTTAGCTGTTAGACTCATGAATCTCTAACCAGAATATTCACTGTGAAATATCATGTTGCTGCTGATCTGTTTCATGTTGCTGTGTTCATTTGTACTCATGTGCTCCCACAGACTCATGTCCGTGTTGCTGTTCAGCGTATTGTTTTCATTAGTGCTTGGTGTGTTTTTAGTTAACGTTTTTATTAGTTGATATCTTAGATCTTATTATTGTTTTTCTTTTACATTTTATGCTTTTGTTTTATGTAACTGGAACCCTGTGTACACAATTTCTTTCCACCACATGCACTGCATGTGGTGTGAACGACGAATAAAAAACCTTGAATCCTTGACTCCTTGAGTTTCATTGCAAGCAGTGGTTGTTGTCTGGACTGTATACCCAGTGTACTGATTTGTATGTGCTAAAAACTGCGTGGATCTGTGCAGGTGTATGTTCTTGACGTTCCACAGTGTTTGCCTTCCATAGAGAGACTTCCAGCAGGTGAGTGAGGGGTTGAAAGTGAACCCCTCAATAACAATATCTTTCACTCCCTGACAATATGATTTGGCCCGGCGGCAACCATTAGTCACTGTTCACTCAACTCTACTGCGATCTGGTGTGCAGGTCCAACGAACCGAGACATATAAATAACTGCAGTCCTGAGTGTGGAACAAAAAAGGAAACAACCTTGCTAACGTGTCTGTTGTGTTTCGTTTTCCTCTGCTCTGTTCCATTACATGTCCAAAGGCAGTTCTGTTTGTGGGTTTGTTCTGTGCTGCACAATGCAGCTCAGTCCTGCACTCCCTTCTCCTCCAGCTTTATTTCATCCAGCTATGGAGCCAATATAATAATAATGGTGCACAGTGTGAGAGCTGTTTTAAATTGTAGCTTTGATTAAGGTTTTGTGAAGAACTTTACAATGGAGTCTATAAAAAGGCGGAAATGGCCTCAGAACCAGCCTCTAATAATAAATTACACAAAAAGATCACACTGATGGGATTATAGTGAAATTGCAATCATACTCATCATGACTAATAATGCTCAGTGGCTTTCTGCACAAAACAAAGCAGAGCGGGGTTTTCTAAACAAAAACTAAAATACTCAACATAGTTACATTTTTATTTGATCTGATTACAAATGTCTGTAATTTCCAGGTAATAGAATGAGAGTAATGACTCTGTCTTCTTGTTGCACACATCTCTTGATGCTTTAAAAAAAGTTACAGTATTTTGTTCTAATCTGCTAATGTGCTCATTTCAGTTCCATCCAATCCAAGCCAATCAAATCAAATCTGAAGAGCTCTTTTTAACAAGTTTATTGCCACTAAACGTGGTTGAGGGATGTGTCATTTTTTGGGGGGCATACTTTTTTATAAACAGATCATGTGCAACAGTTTCTGCTGTTTGTGTGCATCAAGGCACACAACCCAGGTGTGAGATAACACGTAAACTGATTGGCACCGGGTTGTTTCAGTTTCCTAATTAAACAATTTTCAGTTGGCACTGCATTCAGCACGTGCACAATAAATGCACAGACATGGGCATACAGAATTACAATTATGCTCTTTAGCACACACCCACATGCAAACATCAAATCAGTCTTTCCTAATTGCCTTAAGCTTGTAGTTCACACTGATGTACTTCCCCTAAAAGAGCGATAGTGAGTTGTAAGAAAACACACATTTGACTTGAGTTATAACAAAAGCAATTATTCAAACTGTTTTATTTTGGGTACCAAAAACACCTATT
Organism: Garcialebias charrua; assembly: GCA_038048925.1. Taxonomy (NCBI): domain Eukaryota; kingdom Metazoa; phylum Chordata; class Actinopteri; order Cyprinodontiformes; family Rivulidae; genus Garcialebias; species Garcialebias charrua. The sequence goes on from JBBPBX010034204.1 coordinate 26,621, forward strand.
AACTAAATAGGATACTGCATTATAGTGTAACATGTTCAACATCTGCTGACTGCATGATATGTTTGTGTTCAGTTGTGATTATACTGAGATCACTCACTCCTCAACATGTAAAACATTTTATTCACAGAGCGAACTGGAGCAGTTTCACAATGAAGGCTGGAAAATAGTAAAGTCATAACTTGGAGAGAAAAAAGAAGCTTTTATGCATCTTTAAAATTTAGGCAACCTATTTTTAGAATAATTTTAACCTCTTAAACTAGGATTTCCAAAGATACAAGAGGATAATCATTCATCTGTGAGCTGCTCTGCAGAGAGTGGTGAAGGCTGCACAGAAGACTGTTGGAGTCAGTCTCCCCACCATCACAGACATCTACACCTCCAGATGCAGGGAGAGGGCCACCTGCATCATGGAGGACCCCACTCACCCAGCACACACACTTTTTGCCCCACTCTCCTCAGGAAGGAGGTTGCAGAGCATTGATTGTTGAACCACTAGACTGAGGAACAGCTTCTACCCTGAAGCTGTTAGACTAATAAATCCCTAATAACCTGGATAATCACTAAGAAAAAAAGAAGGAAAAAAAGAAAAATTGCTGTAATGGTACTTTAATTTGTGATTTGTGACATATGTGCTACTGAGCTCATGCTGTTAATTATCTCATGCTGCTGTATTTGTTCATACCTATCCGCTCACCACAGACTCATGTTCGGGCTGCTGTTCTTATGCCGCATTGTTTAACATAATTAGTGTTTAGCATATATCTTAGATCTTTTAGCATACTGTTTGGCGTTTGTTTAGTGTACTGTATATCTTAGCATTTATCTTAGATCCTTATTTACTGTTTATTTTTATACTTTATATTTTGCTATTTTTGGGTGTAGCTAGTACCCTGTGTACATCATTTTGTTCCACCTCATGTAGCACATGTGATGGAAATGACAATTAAGTTGACTTGAACTTGAATTTGCCTCTTAAAAAAACAAAGTCAGAGCCCTGAACCAAAAAGACAAATAAAACATCTACAATTTACAAATGCGGAACAATTTGGCACATCTTTTCCCCGTGACACCTCTCCTAAAGGGTGTCCTCCCCACACACACACATACACACACATATACACACATTTCCATTTAGGTTATTAGGCAGCACATCTAGATTCTTCTGCAGGGTCTTCACAAACCCTAACAAACAGTAACTTGCACATATTCCAACAAGTCACAAAGCTTCCAATGTCACACCTAAATTTATCCACAGCACAACCTTTTTTATGTTCCTGTCATATTCTGTCTTCATGCTTCGCTGCTCTGTTGTCGTCTTGTTATTTTCAGAGAATGCAACATGCTTGTCAGGCAAGAGGGAAAAAATAGTAACAAACATTCAACCACATGCTTTTCTTTGGTATTTTACCTCAATTTTAACTGTTTGGTTTTATTATATCCCAGAAAAGGCAAATGCAAAGTAAATAATACTCATCTGTTTTGCTTAACCTATCTTTTATTCTAAATGACAAAAGATTGTATGTTTTCATCTTCCTTATGTGCAAACTAAGTAATAAGTGGATTACATCAAATCAGTTTTTTTCCATAAAATATTTACAAAGCTGCTAAAAAAAGTCGTCCATCACTAAAAATGTGCAAACAAAACAACTGGATGTATCTGATGAACATTTATCACTTGACTTAATATGAAGACACAAAGCTGTTACACAACCAGAGTGTAAAATGTGTGCGTGTGTGTGTATGTGTGTGTGTGTGTGTGTGTGTGTGTGTGTTCCTGTTTTTGCTACGGACTGAGGACTATCATGAGTTTTTAACCAACGGAGTGAGGACCTTTTGGGAAGTGAGGACTTTTTCTCGGTCCTCACTTTGTTTTCAATGGAAACAAGCTCTACTACCCTTATAGATGCTACTCTCAATTTTCTGTGACGGTCCTCACTTTTGATGTAAAACGAGTTTTGAGCACCTGACATCTTACACAGATTTGCTCTCTGAGTCCCTCTACAGCCCCAGTCTGCTACTGCAGTCTGAAATTAACTCCTCCCATGAGTGGGTATGCTGAATCTCCCCCCACTGCTTTTCTCTATTCCTCCCCCTATGGGTGTTATGTTATCACACATGCTTTTGGGATCAGTAGGGGAGGGTTTTATGTCACCAACAACTTTGTTTAACAATGGGAGTGAAATGGAATGGAATTTGCTTTTGGGTGAAGGCAAGGGGGGGCACACAGGACAGGTCTCCAATCTGTCACAGAGACACAGACAAAGAGACATCCAGAGAAAATTTACAGTCGCTCAGAAGAGCCTAAAAAGGGATTCAAACTGAGGATTATCAATAATAATTGATCATATGTATTTGTCATGCTAAATCCTTACTGGTAATCAGTGTGGGGAGTTTTTAATAATACAGATCAGATTGATGTGATTAGGCAGTCATATAGTCACATGTCTGTAAATGTATTACTGTATTATTAATACTATAATTAAAAGTGAGCCGTGCAAATTTGTTTGGATCAAACAAGTAGCCCTTTGTGTCACTCAGTCCCTCTGAAATAGCTTAGTCTCATAAAGGTTTGTGACCCCTGTACTATAACATACAATATCATACCATACCATACCACTTTTTTTATAAAGCACTCAAAACAGCAGCAAGACCAACCAAAGTGCTATGCAATGCATGCTGTCAGATGGATGATGCAAACAAACAGTTTTAGAGTTATCATTTTCCTAACTGTATTTAACATATATGACTAGCATTTTTTGTACTGTTATCAGAGTCAGAGAGTCTTTATTGTCATTTGCACCACATGTGGTACATGTGATGAAATGAGATTATATACACAGGGTCCCAGTTACATCCAACAACATGCAAGAGAAAAACAGTAATAACACCTAGGATTAACTAAGAAAAACATCAGCTAGTAATACACTAAGCCCTAATGTAGTAGAAAAACATCATTATAAACAGCAGCACGAACACGAGTCTGTATGAGCAGATGGTCACAGATGAACACAGCAACAAGAAACCAGATCAGCATGATGTGATATTTTGCAATGTTTATTCTTATTATTTATTTATTCATGAGTCTAACAGCCTCAGGGTAGAAGCTGTTCCTCAGTCTAGTGGTTCTACATTTAATGCTCCTCAACCTCCGTCCTGAGGGGAGTGGAGCAAAGAGTGAGTGTGCTGGGTGAGTGGGGTCTTTCATGATGCAAGTGGCTCTTTTCTTGCATCTGGAGGTCAATATGACCCCGTTTTGGGGGGTGAAACAAAGGGGCTTTTACGCCTGCATTTTCCAGCATACAATTACCCGTATGATGATGATGATGTGGAGCTTCTGGCTGACTCCTAATTATCACTGCCTTGCTATTCTGGACAGTGTTACTCCTAACGAACCCGCTGTGGGCCCGTTTACCCCTGTTCACCTTGGTTAACTAATCAAACTCGAGAACTCAGGCGCTCTTGTCTGAAAACAGAATGCCTGTGGAAGAGGACTGGTTTGGTTGCCCACCGGGAATATTTTAAAGAGGTCCGTGAAGCTTATAACAAGGCAGTTAGTGAATCTTTCAACCTTTATTTATACAGGTTAGTCTCGTTGAGCCACGTGGACTCATTTGCAAGAGAGACCTGATTTCTAACAAAGAGTGAAGAGAAATAAAGGAGTTAACAACAAGTCAACAGAAAAAACAGAACAACACTATGCAAAAAAAGAAAATCAACAGTCTACATACATACAATATCAACAATGTGACATAATGTGATGCCAGGTCATCTTATTTTAGCAATATCCTTCACCAGAACAAAAACAATCCTAAAGTGTTATTTAATACTATCAGCAGTATTGTATCTCCTCCAGCACACCATGCTTCATTAACTTCAAACAATGACTGTAACATGTTCCTCAGTTTTTTTCATAAAGAAGTTGATGGACCTGAAATCAAATATATCTCGTAGCTTTGCTACCTTTCTTGAAGAGCCTCAGTGTTTTGCCATTTTCTTCTTTTGTTCCGATTTCATTAAATGACCTGACCTCATTAGTTGGCAAAATGAAACTCTCTACTTGTTCATTGGAAATATTACCCAGCTCTTTGCTTGTTCAGACTCTAACCTGTATTGACTCAACAGTGTTGGCGATGATTACCATAACAACTTCCTGAACTAAGGGTTTGTCCCATTATATTTTAAAACAGCAGAAGTGACCCCTCTCTTAAAGAAACCTAATCTTGACTCTGGCTCCTTTTCTAACTTCTGTCCGATAACTAAACTGCCTTTTCTCTTATTTTTTCAAAGTAATTTACTAATTACAGTACTTGAAAAAGTTGTAGAAATCCAACTCAGATCCTGGTTCTGTCAGCTACAGATCTCTGATCCCTTTCAGTCTGGTTTTCTAAAACACCATTCCACTGAAACGGCATTAGTAAAAGTCCACAAAAATATGTTAATGGTTGCCGATGATGGGAAATGCTCTGTGTTGGTCCTGGGTTAGGGTTAGGGTTAGTGGGTTAGGGTTAGGTTTAGGGTTAACCCTAACCCTAACCCTGTACAATTAGAATCTGAGTGAGAGAGGTTTTATTGTTATTTCAGCTAAATACAATGACATATTGAAACAAAACAGCCTCTCGGGGATACTCCAAGAGTATTGGTTACCAGTCCTTTTGATACTGGCAGTTAGGTTTCTGTATGACCGGTGTCAGAGCTTGGTCCACATTGCCGGCACTAAGTCAGGCTAGTTCCCGATAAGAGTTGGACTACGCCAAGGTTTCCCTTTATCACCAATTCTGTTCATAAGTTTTATGGACAGAATTTACAGGTGCAACAAAGGTGTTGAGGGGATCTGTTTCAGTGACCTTAGGATTGTATCACTGCTTTAGCAGTTGATGTTGTGGTCATGTTGACTTCATCAAGTCGTGATCTACAGCTTTCACTTGAACGGTTCACAGCCGAGTGGGACACGGCCGGGATGAAGATCAGTTCCTCCAAATCTGAGGCCATGGTCTTGATCCGGAAAAGGGTAGAGTGCCTTCTTTAGGTCGGGGTGGAGGTCCTTCTCGAAGTGGAGTAGTTTAAGTGTCTCAGGGTCTTGTTCACGATTGAAGGAAAAATGGAGCAGGAGATCCATAGACAGATAGGTGCTGCTTCTACAGTTGAGCAGGCGTTACACCAGTCTGTTGTGGTGAAGAGAGAGCTGAGCAAAAATGCAAAGCTCTCAATTTACTGGTCGATCTACGTTCCTACCCTCATCTATGGTCATGAGCCTTGGGTTGTGACCAAAAGAACAAGATCGTGGATACAAGCGGCCAAAATGAGTTTTCTCCGCAGGGTGTCTAGGCTCTGCAATAGAGATAGGGCGAGAAGCTTGATAATCCTTGAAGGACTCAGAGTAGAGCTGCTGCTCCTCCATGTTCAGAGGAGCCAGCTGAGGTGGCTCGGGCATCTGGTCAGGATGCCTCCTGGACACCTCCCTATGGTGTTCCGGACACGTCCCACCAGGAGGAGGCCAGGAGGAAGACCCAGGACACGCTGGAGGTACTATGTTTCTCAGCTGGCCTTGGAACGCCTTGGGATTCCCCCAGAGGAGCTGGCCCAAGTGGCTGGGGAGAGGGAAGTCTGGGCCTCCCTGCTTAGGCTGCCACCCCCACAATCTTATCCCGGATAAGCGGTAGAAAATGGATTGATGGATGGATGAATGGATGGATGGATGGATGGATGGATGGACATACCTATAAGTGCCTAAATGGCCTCGCACCCCTCTACCTCTCTGAGCTTCTGGAACCATATGTTCCCTCTCTGGGCCCTGAGATAATGAGATCATCCGATCAGCTGCCTTTGGCTGTTCCAAAAACTAGACCGAAGCTCAGAGGAGATTGGGCGTTTTCAGTCATCGTCCCCAAACTCTGGAGCAACCTGTCCCCCAACATTAGGCAGGCCACCTTCCTTCCTGTGTTCAAATCCATGCTAAACACTAATCTGTTTTCTCTGGTGTTTCACACTTTGTGAGCTGATGTAGTATATTTTGTCCTGTGTTTTCATTTTCAATGCTTTTAATTTTTTGTATTACTTTTAGTGTGTTATTGTTTCTGTAATTTCATTCTCTATTAATTTTTTTCCATGTATATATATATATATATATATATATATATATATATTTATTTTTTCTAT